>VZSF01007353.1:165429-277511 GCA_013398295.1 Chionis minor
GGCGGGGGCCCCCGGGCCCCCCCCGCCCCCCCGCCGCAGCGCGCCCGGGTCCCCGGCTCCTTCGCCCGTCGGACGAGCCCCGCGGGGCAGGGCAGGGCTCCAGCGGGGGCGGCGGGGGGACGCCCGGCCCGGGAGGGGCTGCGCGGAAGCCCTCGCCCCGCCTGGCCCCGCCGGGGCTCCGCTGCTGGGCGCCGGCGCTCCCGCCTCCCCGCCTCCCTGCCCTCCATCATTCTGGGTAGACTTTAAGGTTTGCGGGTCGTTGCCTGCGGCCGCTGTAAACCACAGCGTCTGCCCGAGTAGCATCGGTAAAAATAAACCACCCTATGCAGAAAACCGCCGTGTTGGGGATTTTTCTTGGATTCACGAGACAGCGGAGCGCTCCGAGTCCGACCTCTATCTGACAGCGTGAGTATGGAGGCTGAAGGCGACTCCCCGGGCGGAGGAAGTGGCTTTCGGATCTTCGCTTGCCGGGCTGTGAAACCACCAAGTGGATTTTCTTGGGGGGAAAAAGTGCTTTGTAGCCTTGCAAGGTACTTACAGCAACGTGCCCGGCTGCGTTACGTGTGTCTAAGAGCTCTCCTGCTATGCTAGGACCTTCCAGTTCATCGGGCTTCCCTTCGTTACAGCGCAGGGAGGTGATGGGGTTTAAACCCCAACCGCACGCCTCATTATATGGAGATATTTTTTTAAAATGCCTTTGACCGAGCGTTTCCCTCCAAGGAAAGGCTTGTCGCTGTGCGACTGTCCCTGAGTTCAGCGCACACGCAGCGGCACGGGGAGTTTGAGCAGCCTGCGAAGTAACGTCTATCTCTTTTTTTTTATTTTTTTTATTTTTTTATTTATTTAATAAGCTGCTTGAAAGTTTCTCCGGAGACGTTCCGGTTGCTTCGGCGGCAGCCAGCTGCGGCACATTTTGCTCGGGGAAAAAACAAACCACCACCACCACCAACAAAACAAACCACAAACAAACAACAACAACAACAAACCGAACCAAACCGATCAACCAAAACACTGCCATGTGCTCCGTGGCACCAGGGGAGGGGCCAAGAGCAGCCGCCGGCGGCGGCCGCAGGGGGCGAGAGCGGCGTCTCGGCGCAGGCTGGGGAGGGACAGGCTCCTTCCTCCCCCGGGCCAGCCCCGGCGGGGGAAAGCACGACCCTCCCCGCAGAGCGAGAGCTGCGGCCAGAAGCAGGCAGTGTCACCGGGCTGCCAAGGACAGGGAGAGCCGAGCCTGGCCCGGCTGCTCCCCGCGGCGGCTCCGCAAAGCCTCCCCCCGCATTGGGGATCCCCCTTCTCCCTTCAACCCCAGCTGCTTGGTCCCAGGAAAGCCGGGATGCTTCCCCTTCCCCGCCTTGACCGGGGTTGGAGGAGGACAGCAGGACAGCCTTGTCCCACCGCACAGACCCTCTGGTGGCCCCGCCGCCCTGCCCCTTCCCCGCCGTGCCCCTGGCTCTGGCGCCGGCTACGGCCGGGAGCCGGGGCCGCCCTGGGGCCGGGGGGGGATCGCGCCGGGCCGGGTACCGGCACTGGGCCGGCTGCCGCCCACCTCTGCGGCGGGATGCCTGAAATGAATGCTTGACCAAATATATATATATATACACACACATATATATATTTTCCTGTTTATTTTTGTGTAATATGTGTTACCTGTAGGTAAAAGGGAATGTTAAATCTGTGCGTCACGTGAATGTAAGTGTCCGGTGATTTCTGAACTTCAACCGCTTACATTAAATGACAATAGTGCTTTTAACAGCCTCAGATATATAGCTGATTTTCTGAAAATCTTATTTGACCTCATTTTCGCAATTAAAGTGATCTTTGATCTTATCTCCTCTTTGATCACTCTTAACCACGTGTGTCCTAGGTACTCCTTAAGTGCCAGAAGGAGCGTCAGACGAGTCAGCCTGCAGCGGTTAGGGACCCGAAACTTCTCCGGCGGCGCTCGGATACCTCCCTGTCACCTACTCCCCGGCGGGGCTCGGGGCAGAGCCGGGAGCGCGGACGGCAGCGGGGGCGGGGGGTGAGGCGCCTCGGTGCGGCGGGGTTCGCTCTTCTCGCCGTCTCCTGCCCCGAGCCCCGTCGATTCTTGCAAGTGTGTTTCGGCATGTTTTGCCCACCCCCTCCCCCCCTCCCCCCCCATTTGAAAACCTTCCTGCAAACCCCTCGGCAACGATCCCAGCTGGGAAAGGGTGGCCGCCCCTCCGGCCCCGCACGGCAAACCGCGCAGGGTCCTCTCCCGGCACCGCGGGGGCTGGCGCCTGCCTGCGGACCGGGGGCCGCCCGGCTCCCCCGAGAGCCCCGGGACCGCGGGGCAGAGCCCACCCGCAGCCGCCTCGGGCAGCGCGGCAAGAGGCGTGCGGCCCCTGCGCCCCACGCACCGGCCTCCCACCCCCGCGCTGCAGGGTGAGGGGGGGGGCCGGGATCCCGGGCACAGCCCCCGACCCCGCGCCGGGGGCTGCGGGATGCCCCCAGTCGCCCTGTGTCGCTGCCGGCTGGGGCGGGAGCCGGGGTAACTTCGGAGCTCGGGAGCGTAAATCCCGCCCGGCTGGCACAGGGCGGCCAGCAGCGCCTTTCCCGGTCCAGCTGCGCCGCCCGCCTCCCCGCGCCTTGCGGGACCCCTGCTACCCTCCCCCGGGCGGAGGGTCGGCGGCAGCCTCCCTCCCCGGCAGGGAAAAGACCCCTGCGGAGTCCCTCCGGCCCGCGGCGTGGCCGAACCCCGGGCCGGCAGCCGCCGAGCCCCGGGGTTCTCTCACCGCGTCCCCCGCCCGGGATGCTCCCCGGCCCCGCTGTGCTGCACCAGCCACCGCAGAAATATCGCCCCTGACCGCAGTGGGGACAGTGTACCTCTGCACGGTTTTACATTTCTCACGCCCTTTGTTGTCTCTTTTCAGTTATTTATTTATTTATTTATTTATTCATTATTTTCTCCCTTGTATTAAATTCTGTAATGTGGAGGAAACGGCCTGCTTTAAAAGATGGGGCTTTTTGTTTCTGCGCTGTAGTTTTCAAATTCCTAATTTGTTTTCCGCTAAGATTAAAAAAAACCCAAACAACCCACCAACAAAACACAAACCAAAAAAACCCACCTCACACCAAAACCAAACAACAAAACCCCAACCAAACAGAGGATTTAGTGGTTTTTAAGGGAGAAATCAATTCTGTATTAAATCAATATTTGTAGTTGGTTGCAGTATTGTATTTGCTCCATTAACGAGCAGCCTCCTCACAGTTTAGAGAGCTCCATTTCAGTTTTAAAGGACCTATGGAAGCTCAGGCAATGAATAAAGGAAAATCCAGATAGAAAGCAAAAGGTTTTATGTTTTAAAAAGAGCCGCAGATAACTGACTTTTAATAACTTGGGTCAATTGTGAATACCAAAGACGGGCATAGACATAAAGGCTTTAACCTTTTCTTCCTTTAAAAATACTGCTTTAGACTGCTGTAAAATGAGAAGAAAGTTTCATAACTTTGAATTTTCTCTGCTCTGTGGCTCCTGTCCAGGCTGAATTTGGGTCTGAATCCACATCTGTAAAGAAGTACTGACAGAGCAATCCAAGCATGCTTACACTGGCCAACTGTGCTTATGGTTGGGGCTTGGGAGACAAAGGGGTAGGAAAAAGGGAAAGATGTGCTGGCATAACCTATATTGGATCAAACTGCAAAATGGATTTTTCGGCCATGCAATTTCATCTACTGAAATAGAAATCTTCCCCATAAAATGTTTAAGACTACCTACTTTTCCCTGACATCCCCATCCTGACAGAAACATGCTATAGGTCTGGCAGAAGCAACAACAAAATCCCCCAAACAAATGTCCCCCAGTCTCCTCGTAGTTAAAAGCCTCGTCTTTAGAATCTGCAGTTTCAAACATTGCTCAGGGCAACGCTGTGAATCTTACATTAAAACACAACCAAAAAATTTGTCCTTCAGAGAGAAGAAACAGAAAACGATTCTGGGAGTGAATTTCTGTTTCATAGCTGCTTGGAGAATAATTTTTAATGGTACAGGTGATTATTACCTCTTTGGACATGGCTGGAGAAAATCCAAAATGGCTATCATGCAGCATGCAAACAACCCTAGAGGGGCTCTGCAAAATCTAAAATGATCACACCTTTCGTGCTTTCAAAAAATACTGTTATCTTCTCTGTTTCTGGATCTCAGCCCAGGTCATCCTGCTTGGTACATGTTGCTGTGAGCCTTGCCCTATCTTGCTGTCTACGGATGAGCTCCTGTTCTCTCGGAGTAGCCAGTGTGACTTCCAGCCACAAAGAGGGTCAGCTCCGCAGCAAAAAATTCCTTCTGTTGGACTGGAAGCAAAAAACTTTTGGTGTGTGATCCTTTCCATAGCAAGAATGCAATCTAAACTATTTGTCTTAATGGTGTGTCTTCTTGACTTGGGCAGTTAGAGGCAGAAGAATTGTTGGTGTTTTCCTACCTGTCTCAATTAAGAGAATTAAGAGAAAAGGCAAATGCTCAGGCACAGGGAGGACTGGAGACTCAGCCCTTACAAACACTTATATATGGCCTTGCAGATGTCTGTGCCAAGTTAATTTGTCAGGCTGTCAGCATTGTCCTGCAGAATGTAGATGAGGGACAGGAAACAGATGGATTATAAAATAGTTTAGAAATTACTAAACCTGAACAAAATTTGATAGGACTAGAGAAAACAAGAGAAAAAGGCACATGACCATCCAGATGGTTCTCACAAGCTTCACAGACCTGTTGAAAATAGTGGGGGTCTTAAAAAGGAAAAAAAAAAAAATATTCTTACAAACAAACAAACTGATAGGCAAATGAAAAATGCATAAGAGTCATGTAAAGAAAATGCTGGCCAGCACAAGCAGAGGTCAGTATCTGCTCCTGCTGTAAAACCATCTTGTTTTATTGTTTGTACTAAACAGCTCTTGAAGCTGTTTTGCTATTAGGCAGAGTCAATATAATCCGTCCAAATTGACTTTCACATTTCAGAGCTATTTACACCCACTCTGCTGAACCATAACTTACATACAGAAGCGATGAGAATGATGTAAGCTAAAGGTGCTATCTGTGGCCTGCTTTAACTTGCACCTTATTCCTGCTTCTTGGCATTCCCACCGCAGCTGGTGTTGCGCGTGGACGTAGGCCTAAGGGAGTTTGTACAGAACGGACTAGAGGGAATATCATACAGTATACACTACTGGGGTTTAACCCCAGTCAGGACCTAGGCCCACGCATCTGCTCGCTCATTCTCCACCCCACTTTCTTCCCAGTAGGGCAGGGAGAACAGGGAGAAAAAGAGGGGAAAACAAAAAAACCTTATGGGCTGAGATAATGACAGTTTAATAGAGCAGTTACGGAAGAAGAAAACAATAACAATAATAACAATGGTAAAAGAATATACAAAATAAAGTGATAAAATACAAGTCTCTCTCACCACCTGATGATTAGTTGCCCAGCTTGTCCCAAGCAGTGATCACGGATCCCTGCCTGCTGGCCAACTCCCATTTATATACTGAGCATGATGTCTATGGTACGGGATATCACTTTAGCCAGCTTGTCCCGTCTATGCTCCCTCTAACTTTCTATGGGAAGCTGAAAAAGTCCTTGGCTAGTATAAACGTTACTTAACAACAACGAAAAAAAAAAATGTTGTCAATTTTCTTCAACATTCTTCTCATACTAAATCCAAAACATAGCAGCTACTAGTTAAAAAATTAACTCTATCCCAGCTGAAAACAGGGCAGCTACAGTTTCGCACACATCCTCACTAAGGAATGTCACGTGCAATCTGATCTTTAAACTGAAATCTGCTTGGTAGGAGGGATTTGGCTTATACCGTAGTCTTTCATTAAAATGTCTTGGAAGGAAAATGTTATTTTTCCATTATAATATCTAAGTGGCTGTTTGTGATTTTAAACTATCCATTGACAAAAGAAAATAGATATAATGGTCCTTTTCTCTAACTGCTGTTGTTCAAGCAGAAGTCTTTTGAAATAAAGTGAGTTGTGAAATATTTGGGAAGTTAGTAAATTTGACAGGTAAACATTATGTCTTTCAAGTCAAGATCTCAGTAGACTTTCATTTCTAGGAGGACTTTAGAGGAATGCTGCCAGGTGAAGTGAAGCTGGCTTGGTTTTGAAGACAGACACCTGCATCATCAGATACAACACTTGGCCCACACTCAGAAGTGTTGCCTGGACTCAGGTCTGGCTGGCTGGCTGTCATCCAGACACTGATCTCAGGCAGAAATTGTGGAAAAGTTATGTCTAGTGCAGATGAAATGCCAGGCTGGGTGTTACCTTCAAATTGGTGGCCCTTCTGTTCCCGTCATCTTCCAGCTTCCTTCTCTAGCTTCCCATAGGTGGTCAATAACATGGAAAATTCATGTGGGACTGCGCAGGCAAAGGCCTTGCGGGAGAGCTGCCTGTCATACTCTTTGGGGTTTGCCCTGGAGGAATTTTTTGACACTTACATTCTTGAAGGCAGGAAAGGAGCAGTTAGTGAGTGAGAGAAGCGTTCATGACAGAGAATCAGCTCAGCCTGCTTTTGGAGAGGATGCTTGACACTGAAAAGCAGTCTCAGAAATTTCTGCTCCTGAAATGGAGATGACTGCTCTTGTCGCACTGGGCAGATTATTGTAAACTTCAGGCCAGGTCAGCACTGAGCCAAAGAGGGTCTGATCTAGCAGAACTGCCTGTTGAAAATTTCCTCCAGCACATTTTTCTCTTTGCCTTTATTGTACACAGTCCTAAGTTCTACTGCCAGCTTTGTGCAAGCCAGACAGGTTGCCTTTCCTCCTCCCTGTGAAAGCTTTTCCATGGGCTCTCTCCCAGCCTCTGGCCCGAGCCTAGGAACTGATGCTACGGAGCTAGTGGCACCCATCCGTGAGGGGTCGTCTCTTTGTCCAAAGCAGGCTTGACTGTCTGGGCTCCCTGGAGTGCCTGTGGTTCTGGCCAAGGAGAGCTGAAAACTGCTGGTTGTATCCACCAATGTTGTTTGTGCTTTCAGGAGAGGTAATGTAGGTGGGAAGGTAGCACACTGTTACTGGGTTGGGCTTGATCCACTACTTTTAGTCTCCGAGAGCGTGCAATATTTATAGACTCTGGCTTTTTCTTACCCTTCAAGAGGAGGAAACTGTCTGTCACAAATGAGCAAAGGTCATTTAACTACAAAACGGTTGCAGGGAATGTCCTTTTTGGTAGGAGCTATATTTAGGATTCACATCTATTGTCTTTAATATCACATTTGTCTTTGTTCCTGTGACGGGCATTTGTGGTTAGATGGCAATAGACTTGCAGGTAAAAATTGGGAATTCCCAGGTTCAAAGCTGTCCTTGCAAAGCCTAATACCCTGGTTTTGCCATCATATTGGCAAAGAAAAAAACATCCAATGGAGAAAAAAAAAAAAGGAGGAAACTCATAGGATCAAATACGTCCCTTGAAGAATTCTTCTGTCTTCAGAAGAATTGCAGAAGGTATGAATTTAGTTTATTATGTCTTGAGCCAGCTGATACGCTACATTATTTTGTCATAGTTCAGTGCACGTGCATTTAATCAAAACACCACACAGGTCAAAGAGGCAATTTTCCCCACTGTACTTCAATTACAGACACCTATTGTGAAAATCCTTGGGCTAGTTGCCTGAAAAAGCCATTTTACGTAGCCCTCAGAATTTATTTCCCCATTTCCTGTGGGCAAGTCATCCAATTGCTCAAAATTGCTGGGTAAAAGTTCTCTAGTTTTTCAAAATTACTACGGTGAAATTACTGCGAGATCTGTCTTCAAAGCCTCATTTTCTTCTTCAGCTCCATAAAACTTTAAAAAAAAATCAGATTTACACAAATTCTAGTCTGGGTCCAGCAAGAGAAACAGAGGGTAACAAGCACTCTCTGTCTCTCCATTAACCGCCTTATATAGCTGTGGCTTTTTTAGTAGAGACAGGTAAAACAAGGCGTCCCTATGGATTTTAAGTAAATGTGTGTAGAATGTTTTTCAGAATGTTACAGGTTTTCACAGCATCACAACGGAATGTGATCTATTGTAAAAGGTCAGTGTAATAATACGAAAAGAATATTTAAGTTATTAAAATGGAAGACAGGTAATGTCTTGTGTTACATGGGTCTAATCATCTCCTTTATGAGCCACTCAGTGGAGAAAAATGTTTCAAGCAACACAAAGTAGCAGCTGTGTTTAGTGACTTATGACATAAACACAGTTTATGTCCTGTAATACATTGCTAGTACTGACATAATGAAATCATGTAAAAATAGCCATGTAAAAGGCATAGCCACATTCAGAATTGAAATAGTTAACCAATGCTATAGAATTTTAAAATATCTCGTTAAAAATGTCATGTGTTTTATACAAAAAATTGTGTTTTGGCTAAACTGGTTTCTCCCCATCAGTTTCCTGCCCAGACACAAGAGTTTCTGAGGCAGAAGTGCTGTTTGCAGGAGAGACAAGCACTTCTAGATGTACGTGTCCACTGCCCACCTCCGAAGAATGCAGTGGCTAAACCCCTGCCTTTGCAGGGATATTACCTAAGGCGTGGGCAGCTGTGTAAGGCACCTGCCTTGAGAGCACAGTTTCTTGCACAGTTCCCAGCTGCCAGTAGGGTACTGCAGTACTTACCCACTGCAAAGCATTCTTACTGTGATGCTCTCCACAGAAAACTGCGTCACTCCCACTGTGAAGTAAGAGATTTACGTATCTGGACATATAACTGTACTGAGTGACAGTATTTATGACAAGCATGTGAAGAATAAATTGATAAATTACATTTGGAATGGAAGTCTTTTGTAAACAAAAAATGAGTAAGACTTGTTTCTACAATTTTTTTTACTTGCAACTTCCAAATCGGTCTAGTGCTGCCCTAGGAAACATCACCAGATTGCTGAAGGCAAAGGTGATATAACTTGCTAAGAGAGAAAACTAGCAGTAGATTACAGGGTAATCAGAAATGTACCTGCATGGCAACAAGCAGAGAACTTCAATAGCCTTCTGGTGTGTCACACAGGCCTCTTTTTATTTCACTCAAATGCTTAAAGTCCCAATCATGACTCATGTCTCCAGTTTGGAAACATTTTAATTTTTGGTAGCTGTATTTCACTAAAAAAGAAAAAGCAAAGGATAGTGACATATGTCTTGGAAGGAGAAACGATTATATTTCATTTTAAGAACTTTCTTCAGATTTTGATAAATAAAGAGAGGAAAAAAAAAAGCAATGTAAGTTCACTCATAATTCAGTCAACTTTTACCACTGTGTTTCAACAAGTAACGATAGTTATAGTCAATGCTCTCCTTGTATGGAAAGGCTCCTATTTATCGAGCAATTGGAGTTTTCCTTTCTTTCCCTTGGTAGATTTTAGGATTTATTGTATGCAGAAGATTAGTAGCAGTAATAGTAATGTGAAATCATGTAATACAGAGTAGAGTACAATAGAGGGCAAAATAAGTCACATACATAATCTCCAGTAGAAATCTTTACAACCAGAATAAAGATTTACATTTTTTCTTTTTTTTTCTTTCTTTCTTTTTTTTTCTTTTTTTTATTTGTAAAATGCACGGTTTTCATCTTGTGTCGAAAAGTAACCTCATAAATCTACAGTTCTAAAGCCAGTTATTATGATTATTATTCTGGAAGGCTACTGTGTTTTGGCATCACCGCTTAGGAATAGGAACAGTTGTTCCTGTAATGAAAATTTGTCAGTGAGATTGAGGAGTGGATCCATACCACATGCTGCTTATTATAAACTTGACTGGTTATATCTTCCTCTGGATGTCATCCCGCAGGAAAGCGTGCACAAACATGCCAGCCCCTCCAAAGGGTATAACCTTGTCTTCATTATATTAGAGCCCCAAAGATATCACTTTAATTTAAGGAGTTTGCATCTGAAACCAAACACGTTGGATTCCTCCCAGAGTGTCACACGCAGAGTGCAGCTCATCATTATACTCCTGATTGCTACATCCTGTGCCAGAGTGTCCTGCTCTTGCACTGAAGGCACAGATAACTGCACTGCTAGCTGCCATCCTCCTGCAAAGTAAATTTTAAATAAAACCAGAATGTAAGAGTTATTCTACCACTGGCATCGAAGACTGCAAAGATGAATATTAGGGTGCACCTACTGTGTGCCTTTAAATGGAAGAGGAAGGGAGAAAGCAAAATGATTCTCTTTCCTTGCAACTGCATCCTCCTTTTCCTAAGAATAATGTCAGAGGAAGCCTGTAAGCAAAATCTAAAAGTAGCTACTTTTATTGCATACTGAAATAATAATTTGGCATGTACAAATATTAATTTAATTCAGTCAGTTTTGTTGAAAAAAATATTTGCATTACTAAAAAAAACCCCAAATCAGCTAGTTCTAATTGAGAAATGACTTCATTACAAACATGGGTAGCACTTTGGACCCCTGTTGGTGAAGGGTGTTTGGCTGTGCTGTGGGGCTGGTTAGATGCTCATCAGAAGGGAGTCAGAAGGGGGAGAGACCTGCAGCAGTTCCAGCAGAAAATGGGTTTTGGCTTGAACTTACTTGAAGGCCTGAAAGACTAATAAAAAGAGTGCTGTTCATGAAGCTTGAAGGTATCACTGTGATCAGAGTCACAAAGCACAGCAAGCAAGTCATATTTAATCCTTTGATACCAGTAATGGCCAGGACAGCCCATGCCGCCTTCTTCCTTTCCTTCTCTTTCCTCATCAAAATGGGAAAATTGACAGGGATCCCAATCCCTCTGGGTTTTGTTTGTTTGAGGTTTGGATTTTTTGTGTGTGTATGTGTGTTTGAATTTCCGCCCCCCCCAGCGTGTACAAAAGCAGCAGAAAGGAATGCAGGGAAATATCAGCACTCAATCTCTGTCCTCAACCAGACAAAAGTTTAATAAAAAATGTATTGCAGCAGGATGAAATTCAAATGTTAAACAAGCCTGCGATACAGTCAGTCTCTGGCAGAAGGAAGAATGAGAAGGTGCAGGGAACTCCCCTATTGCACTCACTAACAGCATTAGATGAAGTAAGCATTAGTTATCAGACACATAATTCATGCTGACAGTTTTAAAAATCAGATAAAATTAATTTTTTAAAAACTTTTTGACAGTGTCTTTCAACTATTGCTTTTATATGTTAAAAATATAACTTAATAAAAATTGGGAAGTTAATCATAGCACGCATGAAACTGGTCTCAATAGTGATGCCCGAGGCAAAATGCCTGTGGCTTAGTCCGCTCATAGACATACAAATTTGCATACAAGAATTTTTGGTAAGAAGTCTCAGAAGGCAAGGTGGAGCAGGAAAAATCCACCAAATCCTTTCCCCAGAGCAAAATCTTTCATGTTAATATTTATGGCCATCATTAGTGGCAGAAGGTTTAAAACACCAGGAGGAAGACTGTTCTTACTCTATTGCTAAATGTTAGAAAAGGAATTACTCACATTGGTGTGTCCAATCTTCAGGCGAGAGAGAGACACATAGTTTAGCTATGTGCCAAATAAAGACCAAGAGCTGGGCTATCTGCCTGCCTTGAATGAGGAGCCTGTGGCTGTTTAGGTTCCTTTCTTTTTACTTGTCAGCCTCATCCTGGTAACCTCAGTTTTACACACCTATTTCAACCAACAGACCCAGGCTATCTCTCAATCACTGCATTGGTGAAGAGGAAGCATTGTAGAATCACATATATTTTTTTTATATATATATATATATATACACACACACAGATGCATTTCAGCTTACTGTGTATGGCAATTGTTACAGATGCTTATGCTTCAGTTCTCTGTGGTGGGAATACATCCAACCTGTAGTTCTTCTGCAGGTTGGAATGTATGTCTTAGAGTTGAATGGTTCATATCAGGAGCTGGATCCAGTTAGTCTTTTCCACTTATCACAGTTTGGAGGAAGGCTTATGACTGCAAGACTTGGCAGACAGGCAGTCAGACCACATTAATTCAAATGGGTTCAGTATAAGGTTGGCTGGACTGCATGGCTATCTGTATGCCAGCAGACACAGACTCTGATGAATATGCTACACTGCCCAGCTTTGAAGTCTGATGTTTTTAGTACAAAACTGCTGTAACTGTAAATTGCACAAGTTGGAAGCTGAATGTAAGGGAGGTGTCTGAAACAGAAAAAAACCAAGGAGTGTATTTTTCCACCTAGAATGACATCTGAACGTAGACCTCACCAAGTTTTATTTTATCAGTTGTTTGCCCGGGAAGTCAAGAGACCACATTCCAGTATCTGCTTCACATTGGTGTATTTAGATTTACTCTATTGTCTTGCAGCTGCATAATTTAAAGGTTTAAAATTAGTTTAAACCTCCATGTCCCTCAGTTTTAATCCTTGGTAAGGCTGCTTTACAGTTCAGTGAAGTTCCTTTGTATGGGATTTGCAGTGCCATGTAACAGGGAATCAGTTGCAAACTCTATTCATTATACAGGAGGGCTGGTAAATGACCTGTCAGCATTTCCTCCAGCAATGGTTTGTCAAATCCAGGGTCTCTGAGGTAGTCATGTATCAAAAGTGCCCTCCTATAAAAGTCTAAGAAAGGTCAGTTAAAATGTGCCACTTCAGTGAAAGTTGGTCAAAGTGCAGGCCTCTTCATCTATGTTTTACTACTTGCAGCTTTGGGGTGGAAGGGCAGTTTCCAGAGCAGGATGGTATGGAAACCGAGCACTTCCAGTACTTGCTTTCTTTATGCTCTTTCATACAGCAGTTGAAGTGGAGATACGTGTATTACTGGGAAACAACAGTGAATAATTCATTGTGAATGAATTATTGAGAATTTTTCAGTTCTTTTTTTCTGCTCACAGGCTGTTAATGAACATACTCCATGCCATTTTGACACCCACTTCTTCCTGGTGACATAACATTGCCACCGTCTTTGGAAAATCTCACTGGGCACTTTCTCCTAAGCATTTGGCGAATGCATTCTGGTTGTGGGTATTCATGAACACTGTTGTTGCCCATATCCCATTCTTCATCCGTGGGTGCAGGTGATTGCTCATGTCACTTCGTATAGGCTGTGCTTCAGGATTAGAGGAGACTGTTTAACAGTAGCAGAGGGGTGGCAGCAGCAGATGGAGAGTTGTGGATGGATATTCTCCTTCCTCAGCTGCAGTGCCTACTGTTGGAGGAATTGTCTTTGCCAAACGGTCACACAAAGGCTCCACTGATGCAGATGTTTACAAGAGCTATTTGAGTCTGGTGTAAGAGCTGCAGCTCGAAGTATGACTATTTGTAAAAAACGTTTCTGCAGAATTAACTAGCTCTATGTTTCATATGACTATTTGTATGTTATCTTTTTGCTATGTTAAACACGCTTAAAATTAATGTTACATTTCTGTATAACCAAAACTAAAAGAATAAACAATGGAGTTAGTAATGTTTAACTATTGTTTATAGGTACATTATTTATAAATACCTGATACCTTAATTCATGTGCTATTGAACAACCTGTTAATGATTTTCCTTAATCAATTGCAGATCTTTGCACAGGAGCAAACAACTATTTCTCTTAATTTGCTCTCTTTTCCTGTTTGCAAGGCCTTGTGGGTTGCACTGCAAAAAATTTAAGAGCTTTCAAAATGGGAGCAATGCTAACTGTTAGCACTGGTATAAAATTGTACAAACTTTCTCTGAACATTCTTATTAACAAGATCTTATTAGCAATATACAAATAAAAGTAAATGAGAAAAGGGAACAAAACCTCTCTTGCTTTTGATTATGTGAAAGTTGGGTTTTTTCCATAATGTATTTCAGGTACAAAGTATGTTTGCCCAACCACTCCATCCTTTTCTGTAGGTATTGCTGAAGGCTGTTAATGGCCATTTCAGTCAGCTGAAATAAACTGTGCCTTAATGAGGGCAGGCTGGCACAGGGAACAAGTAAATTCAGGAGCTCTATCCTTAGCAGTCTGTTCTTTAATGTAAGCCTTTTGACCCAACATTGAGCCCCTGTGGCAGGCACAGCAAGATCCAAATGGAGCATACAGCTGAGCATACCTGGTCAGTTACCCTTTGCCTTATTGTTTGGGCTGCTCACATCAAGGCTGTGATAGCTACTAGCACTCCCCAGCCTTTATCAACCAAAGGACGACCTAAGACTTTTTAAAAATCACCTGAGATGGTCTAATTAGTTTTAAAATAGTCCACACGCCGTTTTTCCTATGCTCACAGTGTAGTGTTCATTTTCAATCAAATACAAGCTGGCACGCTTTCAATGTTCATTATTTTCATCTTCCCCAATTTTATTCCTTTCCTATTCACAGGGAGGTTTGTGTGTTTTCAAAATGTTCTGCAGTTGTAGCATTTCATAATTTATGGCCCACCACTGATTCACTGCTCACAGATTGATAAATTGCTAGACAGGCACAATACAGGGGACATTCAGTCTTGGGTTTTTTTTGTAGTCTTGTGAATATATTACTTTGGCTTTCAGAAATGTGTGGCCATCAGAATTAATTATTAAAAAAGTAATAGCCTTTACTGTCTCTGTAGATTTCTGAATACAGAATACAGAGGTATTTTGACTTGTTTTTCGTGAACAAATTCAACTGCTTTCTGCCATAAGCGTTAACTGACAAAATGAAGCAATTTCTCTTCTGTGAAAGAAAGCATGGAACAAATAGGAAAATCAGTGGTGTCTAATATAGCAGGAGAAACTCATCTAGCAGCATAGTTACAGTCCCTGATGTCACATGAGATCATTGTTGATACGAAGACAATCAGGCTTATTTAATGATGCTGGTCTAATTCCATTTTGTTGCAAGAAGGTTATGGTCATTGTGGAAACTTACTCACTTTGCATAATACAAATAGAAGAGGCCATCATCAGGAAAAAATATGACAAATATGAACCAGTGCAAGGCATATAATTCTTATGCTGCAGGCATACAGTGACTTGAACAAACACATTAACTTCATACACTGGCTACGGTTGCTATAAAATTGGTGACCAAGGTGATTCGTGATTGTTCAAAGAACTGCTCAGGAAAATTGACCTTTTGTTCCCCGTCCTTCTTGCCTATTTCCCCTTTAGCAGAGCTTAGTGCAATGACAGCAGCACATGAGCTGGCTGTGTGTGACGCCCAGCACTTGCTGGCTGCCCTCCAGCACCCAGCGATCCCTCCTGTGGCTGCATGGGGCAGAGGATGGGCTTTTTATGGGCAAGGCAGGTGGCACAGCAGGACCATGGATCTTACCTGACTTTTGCTGATTGCATTGATATACATTGCTGTAATTCAACAAATTAACTGGGGAGGTCCCAGTTGGTGGGAGGTTAGCAAATGTGATGCCCATCCACATGAAGGGCTGAAAGGAGGATCCAGGGATCTGACCTCCGTGCCAGGGAAGATTATGGAGCAGATTATCCTGAGTGACATTATGCAGCACGTGCAGAACAACCAGGTGGTCAGGCCCAGACAGCATGGTCTCATGAAAAGCAGGTCCTGCTTGACAAATCTGATCTCCTTCTATGACAAGGTGACCCACGTAGTGGATGAGGGAAAGGCTGTGGATGTTTTTTACCCAGATTTTAGTAAATCCTTTGACACGTTTTCCCATATCATTCTCCTGGAGAAATTGACTGCTCATGGCTTGGGTGGGTGTATGCTTCGCTGAGTAATAAACTGGCTGGAAGGCTGGGCCCCAAGGGGTTGTGGTGGACGGAGTTCAATCCAGCTGTTGGCTGGTCGCAAGTGGTGTTCCCCAGGGCTTGCTATTGGGGTCAGTTCTCTTTAATGTCTTTATCAATCACCTGGACAAGGGGATCGAGTGCACCCTCTCAGTAAGTTTGCAGACAACACCAAGTTGGGTGGGAGTGTGGATCTGCTTGAGGCTCTACAGAGGGATCTGGTCAGGCTGGATCGATGGGTGGAAGCCAATGGTATGAGGTTCAACAAGGCCAAGTGCTGGATCCTGCCCTTGGATCTTAACAACCCCATGCAGTGCTACAGGCTTGGGGAAGAGAGGCTGGAAAAGTGGCTGGCAGAAAAGGACCTGGGGGTGTTGGTTGACAGCCAGCTCATTATGACACATCCATGTGCCCAGGTGGCCAAGAAGGCCAATGGCATCTTGGCCTGTATCACGAATAGTGTGGCCAGCAGGACTAGGGAAGTGATTGTCCTGCTGTATTTGGGTCTGTTGAGCCCCCACCTCGAATACCATATTCAGTTTTGGACCCCTCACTACCTCAGTCATTGAGGTGCCAGAGTGTGTCTAAAGAAGAGCAACAAAGCTGGTGAAGGGTCTAGAGCACAAGTCTTTTGAGGAGCGGCTGAAGGAATGGGGGTTGTTTAGCCTGGAGAAAAGGAGGCTCAGGGGAGACCTTCGTGTTCTTTACAACCTCCTGAAAGGTTGGTTGTAGAGAGGTGGGAGTTGGTCTCTTCTCCCAAATGACAGGTGATAGGACAAGAGGAAATGCTCTCCAGTTGCACCAGGGGAAGTTTAGCATGGGTTTAGGAAAAATTTCTTCACCAAAAGGGTTATCAAGCATTGGAACAGGCTGCCCAGGGAAGTGGTGGAATCGCCATCCCTGGAGGTATTTAAAAGACATGTCAACAGGGCGCTTAGGGTCATGGTTTAGGGTGGTTTTGGTAGTGTTAGGTTGGTAGCTGGACCTGGTGATCTTAAAGGTCCCTCCCAACCTAGACAATTCTATGATTCTATTATTCTAAACATGAGGAGAGAGCATTAAAACAGTGTTGCAAATGGCAAAACAGATTTAGAGGTAGATAATATCTTGATTATTAAATTATTAATATTATTGATTATTAAAGAGGAAGATATTCTCTTGTCTTGGGTTGGGATGGGTTATTTTTGTGTTGTTTTGTATTTTAAATAGAATGAAAAAAGTGAGCAGATGTTGTCCAGATGAGCTAGACTTTCGTGTAGCTGGTTAGAAATGGTTAGGTCACTGCTGTGAGCTACATACTAATTTGCTTGAACCAAAGCAGCATTATAAATGGTCATTTCCATCCATCCCTGGTATTTAGTCCTGCTGGCATTTGTATTTTCAGGTACCTCATATAGTAAAAAAATCAGCAAACCTTGCATGGGTTCAATGGGGGAAGTAGGGACTTTTTCCCAGGCTTTGTGACCCAGAAATTGAACAAATTTTCCTCTTGAGTCTTTGTACCATAATTTCTTGGAGTGTTTACTGAAAGCACAGCTTATGGAAGTAAAGCAGAAAGCTGCAATCTACACATCTGATGTTTAAAAGAGACAAATGCCTCATTTTAAGATGTCCTGTCTGAAATGTTTTTACTTACAGCTACTGCTGCTTGTCTCCTGTGATACTTTCTATGGAGGAATTAGCCTCATCCTCTTATCCCTTTGCTACTCCTTTTTCTCTTGCCCAAATCCATAACAAGACTGTTGTTTGGCTGCAGGCCATCGGATCAAGTTAAAGAGAACTTTTGCACAGTGTTTAACAGGTACCATCAGAAGTACCCCTCAGCAAGAACAGGCTTGTGTTTGCTCTCCAGCTGGGCATTCTTTGCACAGCCAAAATATTCTGCCAGAGTAACAAAGAAAAACAAAGTGGTCTCATACGTTTGCTTGCTCCCTTTCACCAGACGCCTGTACTTCATCAGTCAGGGGTTTTAGCAGAAAGATAGGCTTCAGAACAACATAGTAAATTTTAGCTATATTTTGTATATGGCCATCTAGCAGACTCCTAATTGTTTTTTTTTAACTAAACTAGGGTTAGCTTTGCCCCCCTCTAGTCAATCTATAAAAATGACGCATTAATTGAAAGGTCTTGCTGGTTAAACAGTTATAATACTATGGCAGCATGTTCTGTGCTAGGTTTTGGCAAGCCAAATATAAAGCGTAATTGTACCGGCAGGAGTGGGACTAGATAGAAGAAAACCTTTATTTGTGTTAGTGGCTTTCATTTGTTTATCTACAAAAACATGGACAGGCATATTACTAAATGACTGTAACTGACACCTCCAATTATAGCTGTCTTAAATACCCATGTATTCTTTAATACCATTGAAGCGATTTAGAAAAGACCTTAGATGGATAATGAATCAGGTAAGAGATGTCAATATTTCATTTTGTCGTTGTTGTTTTGAAAGACTGAATTGAAGGAGAGAGAGAGGGTGCCAAGAAAAGGAGGCAATTTATATTTAGTGCAAAGCTTATAAATATAAGGACAATTTATGGTTAACAACCATCCATTCCCAGAGGATTAAGGACATAGTATAGTAGCTTTTGAGATAAGACTAAAAAAATGAAGCAGAATGTTGATGCGTGACCTCATTTTTCCTTTTTAAAATCAGGTTCTTAGCAATCTACTGGATGTTGCAGATTTAGCATAGCCAAAACCTTTTTCACTGACAAAAAACAAAGAACCTTTTAGAAAAATTCAGGACTGAGATGGAGGTTTGGTATCTCTTCTATGAATATTGAGTGGGTTATCCACAAAGGAAAAGACTTAAATGAAAGCAACATAATAGCAATTTTTAAGGTGGAAACATATTCAAGAGGAAAAAATGTCAACAGATCTGCTCATAAATGATTCTGTTAAGTGAGACTTTTCTGGAAGAAGAGGGATTGAACATTTGGAAAGTTCTGTCTGTCACAATTGATTCACTTTTGATGTGTGTATGTTTGCTAAGTCTAGGCTCAGTTATGACCTAGTTAAGAGCAAATGAGTGGGACATTCAAAGTGACTCAATTTATTTCAACTGATTTCAAATCACTCATTTAAACCATAAATGAAAATCAACATATATAATCCCTAAAATTGGTATAATAATTTTTCATCTTTCAAATATGTATTTCAATAGTTTATTTATTATTTAATTTATAAATAAGATAGATTTTTAATATTAATCAACTTAGTCTACAAGGAAATTTACATATGTGAACCTATTTTAGATTGGAAAATGTACTTCCCTGTCATCTCATTCATGCAGGATAAGAATTAGGTGTGCTGTATTTTCTTCCCTCAGCTCCTAATAATTTTCAATTTTTTAATGACCCAGTTGTTGAGATGGACTTTAAATTCTGCTAAAATCAAGAAAATATCTGCTTTGAGCTTGTAGAACTAGGTATTGATGCCCCAAAAAGCATAGGATTTAGTGCTTTAAGAAGCTGTGGCTATAGACTGTTGACAAGAAATTTCCATCAATCCAATGAGATTGAATTCTTCAAGTCCTCTTTGATAATGTTTTTTAATTAGGCTTAATAAGAAGTAGGTGGTTTAGGTCTCATAGTGGGCAATTTATATTTGTAATTTAGATTGATTATTAGAGTGCAGGAAGTGACTTTTTTAGAGCCAGCAAGGCACTGTTACTGGAATGTCTTGCAGAAGTACTCAGTGGTTTGTCTGGAACATGACATTTAAACTCTGTAAAAAAAATAAATCCTTTCTTTATTCAAGGCAAAATGAGGAAGTAATGGAAATCCTGCTATTCTAGTTACAATATCATATCCATCAGTGTTGCTTGTGGGATACCCAAACCAAAACATCTCGGGGCCTTTGGAGGCTGTAAACCCGAACAGGGGCACAGACTAAATGAGGAATCAGAGAGGTCATACAGGCAGGAGAGTGAAGCGCTGGCTTCACAGGAGACTTCAAGGAAGAAGTGGATATAGACATAAGAAATTAAAGTTATACAGGGTGTTCTTCACATAAAACTGAGGGAAGGATAAGACGGCAAAAAGTGGAAGAAGCAGGAGCTCCCTGCAGCGGCTTTCACATCCCAGCAGGCTGAAAGGTGTTCATCCTAGGGTGAACTAGACAAAATAGACAAACTTTTGTACCTTCCAAACTGTATTTCTGTGTATTTCTGCTTGTGCACTATTATGTCTTGCAAGTGGCAATGTCTGACTCTTGCTTATGTTTTGCTTGTTGACCCACTAGACAAGACACTTTTTTAAAAATACATGATTTTGTGGCCACATTTCACTGCCCAGCTCTGTGCTGTCTGTGGCTGCCAGAGTCCTTGACAGCCTGTGCTGCATTTTCCTCAGCCCTGTGCTAACACACAGGCCCACCACCTCCTGAAAAAGAGTAAATCACTCGCTGTGTTCTGAGAGGTGGCAAGGGGGAAGGTACCTGGAGACCCCCAGTCCTGCTGGATGTGTACCCCTGAGCCCAAGGGGCCACTGTCAGCTCCACGTCCCTGCCCAGGAGAGACTCCTCTCCTTCCCCACCAGAGCAATCACCACGGAGTGCACTTCCAAAAGGCAACCTTTCTTTTATAAAGAGCTGGTATCTTCTATTTGTAATGCTTGCTCTAATTAACACAGCAGGAAGAAGTTCTTTTTAGGTTCCTCAAAAGCAGAATATCCCCAGGCCTGAGAGCTCTTCTGGGCTTCTTCCAGCCCTGGCTGAAGGAACGTACTGATGAAAACATCGCTAACGAGAACTGCGTGGTTCATTTTCTAAATCAACGCTTACCCAGCACTCTTACCCAGACTTGCATCCATTGCTCATCTGCTTTTTTTTGTGTTGCAAACCAGCGCCTGCTCATATGGCAGCCCTTCAGCTTGGGTAACTAACAGTGATTCCCTACTGCTTTCCAGGCTGGCATTCGTCTGCCTCTTCTCCCCAACCTCTCTTGAGATAGTAAGTTGGGGTTTTTTTTGTAGGAGAAGCAAGAGGAAAGATTGGAAGGAAGGGCACAGCCCAGCTGTGCAGCAGGGAGTTAGGACAGCTGTTGAAGCTGTCACTGCTCAAGGAGAAAGCAGTGCCCAGGAGGTACCTGGCCCCAGTGTGCCGTGCCATCAAGCAGCCTCAAGAACTGTGAAGGGTCAGAGAGCGCGAACAATGCAATCTGCCCTTCCAGAAGTCAAGGACACACTTGCCATGAGGACTTGTGATGTGCATGGCTTCCCCGCTATGTGTAAATGTGCTGTGAAGCGGAGCATGGACAGGTATGGTCAGGGAGCTGCTTTTTTGACTTGGCATGTAGTGAGCAGCATGCGTTCCTCCCCAGCGCCATTGCTGAGGAATGTTTTAGAGCTTCCTCTATATTTTGGTGGATGCTTTCTCCCCAGTCAGAAGTGACAAGCATCCAGCTTGAAATTAGTCAGGTTTTTGTTTTCTCTCTTCTTTGAAAAGTGATCAGTGAAATATTGCTGCTGCATTATGGGCAGAGGGAGCATATTGTTATGGCGGCTTTTATTTAACTGCAGCTGCAAACATTATGTTAGCAAATCAGCTCTCTGCTCTCATTGAATTTGCTCCCTACAGCCCTATAGTTCATGGAAAGCTGCACCAAAATGCCTGAAACACTCAAAAGCAAGAAGCCATTTAGAACAGAAACAACAATGGAAAATAATTGACCAGAGCCAGCAAAGCCCTGTATTAAATTACCAGTGCTAGATCAAAGGACAACTGCACAGCTTTGAATAATGTAGCTTTGCATCTTTCTGTGACATTCAGACCAACATTTGATTTAAAAACTGAGGTGTCCAATCCCTGCTAATGGCACCTTTGAAAAACTCCAGCTGCATTCACTCTACAGTCTAGGGGAATAAAAACCTCTTCTTTTTCCTAAAAACCAACAGAGGTCAGCAGTTAGCATGAACGTTTACACAGCAGTTTCAAAATACGCAGTTTCAGTATTGCTGAATATTGCAGGAGGAATGAAGCCCCATTTGTTCATTGCCACAATAATAAAAAATAGAAAAAAAAAAAAAGACAGAGGAGATTACTATCATTTCAGCTATCTCAGCGCTCTACCATCCAGCATGGGGGCTGGTGTCTGTTTTCACATGCAGTCCCTTTCAAAGACTCATGTCAGTTACAAGAGGCATTGTCAGTGGTTTTATGCTAAGAAGAAAACTCAGAGCACTCCCTGGCTTCCACCTTTTGCAGTTCATCTGAACCACATACATCATGGCCCTACATGGCTGGGAGCTTCAGAGCACTGGAAGGAGTCTCCTCCACCTTTTGCGACCAGAGGAAGGGTTAGGATATCCCTGTGTTGAGGAAAGCACAGAAGCTGTTTCCTTCCAGAAGTTGTGAGTATATTCTGCACCCGAAAAAAGGATTAAATATTACTAGAGAAAGAAAAATCCATTTGTGCAATCACACCTACAATTCTTTCAGAAAAAAGTATAAAATACAAACTTAACAGTCCTTTAATTGAGGCTTGCTAGTTTTTAGCTTTTTAGCTCCTCTTTTTCCCTACATCAAAACCCAAAAGAGATCCTTCAGCTGGTGGAATTTGGCACAGCTCTATTAATTTCAGTGGAGCTGTGACAGTTCATGCCAAAGGAAGACCTGCTCTCAGGACTGATGAATGCTGCTGTCATTGCTGCAGGATCTGAATGCCAAAGTTTCCTCCTGGCCCATCAGATGCTGAGCACCTCTGACCCTAAAAAAGGTATGTACCAGGAGCCTTCATGAGGTCATGGCTTCAGCTTGAGAAATGGTAGCACTTGGCATGAAGTACCTTGAATGCTCTGCTCACAAGACTACCTATCAGTGAATGTTTCAGCTGGGACTTTTTTGCTTATATTCTAGATGTTCTCTGTTTCTAGAAAAATTGCTGCCATTATGGTCACAGAATCACAGAATGGTCAAAGTTGGGAAGGTTGGCATTATTAATCATTAGAAGTAGTTTCTCTCTTGCACACAAAGAAGAACAGATGCTGAAGCAAAGCTTTAAACTCAATGAACAAATTCCTTTCTGAAAGATTTTTTTTCCCTTGGATTCTTGCAAATTGTGCAGAAAAGAGAGCTTAAAATAATTCTATATTTTAGACCATATAGTTTTACAGAATAATCCACAGTAAATGACATTCTGCAAGTATACATTTCAATGTATTATATACAAGTGGCTATGGGATAGACTTATGTGAAACAGAAAACATTTTGCTCTTTTTGAATATGCATATTTGAATAAGGAGCACATGCATATATATACACATACAAAGCATGCCTGTAGCATCAGTTAGCCGAGTAAATGAAGTTATTTTTCTGGGCCTCTACTTCATTAATTTTAAGTAGGTAGTCCAGACCTATGGCATGTGCATCAAGAGAAAAAAAAGCTTGTTACTGAAATCTCTAAATCAAATGCTATAGTCTTTCTTTTATTCTTTTGTATTCTTTTTGGTGTGTGTTTCTGTCAGTTATGTGTACTTCTGCATGACCATAGCATAAGGCAAAGAGTAAAACACTTGCTAACGCTGGGCATTTTAGGTCAGGAGGCAAAATATGTGTTTTTCTGATTACTGAGGAAGGTTTTGGCTGATGCAAGATCAACAGACAAAATAAAGCTTTTCTGCATGTGAATAGTAGAGACTTCACTGCTTTTTTCAGTTTCATTTCAAAAGAAATATGGACATTTATTCTAATACATAACCTATTCTTACCTTGTAGGCTTGAAAACTATTTCAAGAAGAGGGAAATGAGTTTAGCTTGTTACAGCAGCAAAACATTTTTAGACAAATATTCAGCAAAATAGACAGACACACCATAACATCTGAGTTCACAGTGTATTCGGAGAAAAGATTTGTTTTATCAGTCTTCATAGATTTAGCCAAGTCTGGATAGGTCTAGCTTTCAAAATATGATGGATTCATCACAGAATAAACTGATCTGTCGAGGGAAATAAGCTAGCTAAATCCTTGAATAAAGGTAAAAGAATAAAGCTGAAACTTTTGCTTGAAACTTTAAACAAACAAACAGAAGATTTCTCATTGGCTGGATATTTTGATTTTTTTTTCCTCATTTAAAGTAACCTGTGATCATAAGAAGCAACAGATAGATCAGGTAGATAAACTGTTCCAAGGGAACCAAATACCAAGGGTTACTTATTAGATAGGGAGCACCAA
Source organism: Chionis minor (assembly GCA_013398295.1). Lineage (NCBI taxonomy): Eukaryota > Metazoa > Chordata > Aves > Charadriiformes > Chionidae > Chionis > Chionis minor. Next base: position 189,198 of record VZSF01007353.1, read on the forward strand.
GGCTCATATGGCTATATGCAGAGAGCTCCCATTGAAAAGAAACTCATTTCTGACCTGCTCTCTTGCTGATAAACTGTAATTGAGGGCTGATTGGATACGAGGAGACTTTCATTCTTTTCTACCCAGTCTGACCTGACAGCCCTGGTCATTTCCTGCCAGAGGCTGGAACAGGCTTTCTCAATCACCAGAAAAATGCATTTAGCTTGCTGAGAAAGTGCACTTGAGTAGTATCTTGAAACACTTCTCATTTACTAAGCAAAATGGGATGCAGCACACAAGGGAAGCGTTTGACAGGTGGACCAGCATTTTAAATAGGGATTCAGCAGCAGATCATCAACTAATCAGTGTTCCTTTTTTGATTATTTTTCCAATTTCTTGTGCAAATGCTATCCCCAAGTCCTCGGACACCATGAATGGCAGGATCCTTCACAACCATGTTTCCCACTGTCAAGGCATACCAAGCAGCTCCCCACAAGCTTCTTGTACCATGCAAATACAGCTGAAGCAAATAAGCAGTAAAGATGCAACCTTTGCATTGGGTTTGCTCCTGGCTTTTGCTCCCATCCCAGTTTAAAGGCTGATGGGGAGTTTTGGCTCTGCCCAGTCCCAGGCAGTGCTAAGGTTTGAGCCATGGCCTGAGACTTGCTGGAGCTTCAGGAAGGCTTTTGCTGAAGCTGTCAGTGCCTGAGGGTGGTACTGGGTGGGCTACCAGGCTCAGCACCAATGTGGCTTGCCACTGGCTGCCAGCAGCCGAGGGAGAGCAATGCAGTAACACGAGAGACAGAACCACGCAGGCCACTAAGGAAGTCCACGCTGATGCTGAGTTCTGTCTGCTGTGGTCCTGCTCTGGTTGCACAGCTCGTTCTCTCCAGGCTCTTAATCCCGAGGTGTGATTGCAAGTGCTTAACTTTCTTTTTGTGTTCCATGGCTGTGTCTTCACTCCCATGCCGTAACATGAGAATAGCGCTTGAGTCCTCTGGAAGAGAAACGTGACTGAACAGATTTTATATTGTTGTAAATCCCATTGGAAACTATGCGGAGTCCTCCTATCAAAACGAGTCCTGGAATTTTGTAAATCCTCTTCTAAGCTAACCAGCTTCAGTGTGGGAAACAACATTTTGAAGACAAGACAGACAAGTGGTATTAGGGTCTTGAGACACGCAGCAATGTGCACTGACACTACCAAAAGAAGTAATTGTAGGGACCTTTGTTTTCACCATTGGAGACTGCAGCTGAGCTCAAGCTCTCTCTTGCTACTTTTCAATTCCTAAGAGGTAAAACAGCAGTTTAATTTTGACTGTCCTTTTTTGAATATTGTTTCATTAACATTATTCTTCTTGTTGGTTGACCTGATCCGCAGAGGGTCTTGGATACTAGTTCTGCAAAATGAATTGGTCTGCAGAGGGTCCAGGTTGAAATAAAATTTTCATTGTAACAACCTTGTGTTATCGTTCCACTGAGGACCCCCAAAGAATCTTTCTCTCCTCATAGACATGGTTGGATGGCACCATGTCTCCTGATTCCTCTTCACTCTCCTTTATTTGCTCTTTTTGAGCCCATTCCAATATCTGGTACACTCACAGTACTATTTCTTCACATAGCTTTGCATTAAACCTTTTATAAACTCTTAACCGCTTCGCTCATGCCTTTCTCATGGTTGGGACTTCCTGCCATGTAAAATATCACCTGTTCCATCAAAAATACTTGTGAGAATTCATCTGTTCCATAAAGAAATCCATTGTCGTTAAACACTGTACTTTCTTGCTCTGCCCTATTATTAGGAAGACTGTATTATACAAGCTTTATCCTTATATCAAAGGGAGAGGGTTATTGTATTTGCTTTCCATTTTCCATCTACAGCAAAGCATCATGTTTACTTATATTGCCCATAAATACCATGTAATACAGTTTTCTTTAGCAATACTTTATAGTCACTAATTGGGAAAGTAATTACTCAAACTCAGGGAGAAGGGGTTGAGCTGTGGCAATTTATTCACATCTTTATGCATAGCAGATAATACTTGAGCTTCCATTAGCTGCAGGAGCACAAAGAATTTCAGAATCTTGGTGTTGTGTGTATTGTTCACTTAGAGTTGAGACTGAGTCATAAAAACATGCATTTTGAAGAGGAGGTATCTGATCAGAGCTGGAGGGATGATATATATGTTTAATCAGCTTTCTCCATTTTAATATATGATAAGTACTGTATAATAATGTGTAAATTTTATTCAAAGATGGAAGCAAGCAGGAAGACATGGACCTGGATTCCCTCGTTATTGATAGGTGTGGGGTTTAGGGTTAAGATAACATTTAGATAACTCAAAAGAAAACTGGGTAGATATTTACTGACACTGAACAGCATGTGGTATGTCTAGAGCCTAAGATCAGTAGTATTCATGGAGAGAAAGAGTGGGAGAAAGCAGAGAGGGTGCTGGATGCTTGCATCCTCTTTTTTGTTTTAGAAATCAGACAGATCAAACTATTCTCTTGATATATCTGTTAGTGAGAAAATTTGCAGTTCAACAACATTCTTTGGCAATGAAGATTTGATATGAAGATTTTGCTTTCTTAAAATTTGCAAGCTTCTATTGTTGTATTTGCTAAGATGTGCAAGTCAAAAAACATCATAGTTCAAACATGAACATTAAGTCAAGAATAGAAAATATGAATCTGCAGTTCAAAGTTATTTGTATATGCTTATGACTGTTCAGCCTTTCAAGTCTGCCTGGTTGTCCCTGGGCTGTTCTCCTAATAATTAACACCTGATAAGCTATCTTCTGAGTAGGAATTATTCTGATAGGGGTACATGCAGGGGCAGGAAAATCAGAAGCAATTAAAGTGCTCATTTTTACTATCAGTAGCTCCATGGGAGATCAAGCTGCAAGCTTGCCCAGGGTGACCTCATCACCTCTGAAGTTTTCACTAACTTCAGCAAAAACCGTATATACTTAACAGACTCTGAAATATCCTTGTATGAAAACACCCAAGGCTATATCACACAAAAAAAATCCATGAGAAAAAAAAAAAAATCCCGCTCCTCATCAATTTTTTGTTTGGACAAAATATAGAGCTAAAAAAAGGATTAAAAAAGTCTAGCTGCCACATCACTACTTCAGTATATGATGAAAGAAAAATGGGTAGAGAGTGATAAAGAAAAGGCTGGGCGTACTTGTTAACTGCAGAAGGTGGTGGAGCTGAGAATTATGTGCATTAAACTAAGACTACCTCCCAAAGCCACACAGATTTCAAGGAGTAAACACAATACCAATGAAACAAAATTACCTGTACAGGCAACAAAGCAAGATTAAAAGCGCAGCTCCTCTCTAGGCAGGAAAGTGAATAAACATATACCTCAGAAGGTCAGGGGTACAGGAAAAACCTAATCTCTCAAGACATGCTTCAGATCCGTTCAGTCCAAAACTGCATCCTTCCTCTGAGCAGACTCTCCCTTGCCCTGATGCTGGTTCTTTCTGAGCATCATTTAGTCCCGTGAGTATATGTTCTACTCCAAGAAGTTGATCTTATTTATCATTCTTACAATGCATTGTGAGCACAGTGTTTTCATACAAAGGATGTGAGGAACCTTGCTGTTTAAGAGTCTTATCCGCTTCAGCATTAAGGAATTAATACCTGTTCTAATCCAGCTGCTTCTCGGTGGCTGACTGCCCTTTGCTATGGTGGAACAATAGATCAAGACAGTCACACATCTACAGTTGAATTTCTTTCAACCAAACAGTGTCAGCTTATGAAGAAATGATACTATTTAATGCCTCATACCCCTTCATTTGCAATGTATTTTGCAGCTACCAGAATTGTAGTCTAAAATAGATTGACAACAACAAAAAGTATTTCCAGTTCTTCTCACTTTCGCGTTAGAGAAACCTGACTCCGAGGTGGAACTTCTTGGTATACGGACAATATCAGAAAAACAGACCTTTTTTGGCTAGTAATTTTCCATTTGGTAAACATTGAGTATATTATTTGCTCTATTATTTAACTCATTTTTTACTCTTAACTTCTGAATAGAAGAGGCTGTTAGGTACATGCTACCATAGAAGAAGTCACCGTTAAAAATTAAGTCCACCTAAATGTCAGTTTTGTTCCTGTTATACTGCTTAGCTGAAACCAGTATTTGGGCTGTACCTATCTCCTGCTGCTGAACCTTGTTATCAAAGGAGCCTCTGGCCCAGCATTCATGGGTTGTGCTTACGTTTCTGCATAACAGAAATGCAGTGCAACAAACCACAGACAGTTTCTGAGGTTTATGTTATTTATTGCTACAGCCAGCGTAAGCTAGACCCACAAACCTGTTACTCTAATATATTTGTGATGCCTTCCCAGTCTGGTGGGTGATCCTCTTCTTTACCACTCATGATGGGAGGGGAATGACAAGAAAAGTTGTAGGTCCAAAATGAATATATGTATTAGTAGAATTGCATGAAATATATATATTCCTTCACAAACATGTTTCATAATATACTGCTTTTTTTCTATAAATACAGCATAGTTTTACTGTACATAAGAAGCTTTTTTGGGTGGGAGAGTATGATGGAAAGCTATCTGCACATTAACTGTCATTTCAGAATCACTCTAGAAAGCAATCCCTTCAATCTCCAATGATATCTTTCTGACAGGCTTATAAACTCTGCAAATTGTTGGTGAGAGCAGTGAACAAACCTGTCAGCAATTCTGGCTCTGACTGCTCTAATTTGAAGGAATCTGCACTGTGCTGGAGGAAACTAGGAAGCTGTAAATAGCTTGTTAGTGCAACTGATAAAATACAGACTGTGGTGATGCACAAGTGTCTGCCAGAGCTTAACGCTACCCATGACTGAGAAGGTTAGATAATTTTGTTGCTAGAAGTGTCTTGATGTCTTATTGAAATTGGTATAGTCACTGCAAAAGGAAAGGAAGACCTGTGCAAAAAGCAGCACTCATGCCGCTGATCTTCAAGCCCTGACAAATTCCCTTGGCTCTACTATTTGGAAGGGGGGGTGACAGGATGTGGCTGTGGGTGGGGGCTGTATTGCCCATGAGGGCTTCTCTGCACCCAAGGCTCTGCTGTGTGCCACGCTCCTTACCTCCCCAGTGGAAGCACCACGTGTCAGACTCTGTCCTGCTCTTGCCCTGTGCACCGGGCATAGCCCCTGGTAGGTCATCAGTGAAGCAAGACAACTGGAGATGGCTTGAGAGATCCTAGATGGAGGCTGCCGCACCGCATTAAAGTTCTGAGAGATGCAGGTGTCCTGGCAGGGGACCAAGTAATCAAGATGAAATCAAATGCGGGCAGATCTGGCAGACTTGCAGTAATCTATGTAGATGTCATAAGAAATCTATCCATTTAATACCTCCAAGAAGCCTGGAGTACTTTTTTAGCCCAATATCAGGGTTCTCAAACCATCTGCTTGCAAAAAAAAAAAAAAANGACAAAACCTAATGGCCTTTTAAAGTTCCATATAAGCAAAGAAATAAGGCAGGCTCCAATGCCTGGGACCTGAGGACTACAAGGTATGCTAATGGCCCTAAGGAGCGTCACCTGAGCCTCCACCCAAGATCAATGCCCCTGGGTCTGGGAGCCCCTTTTCAGCTCAGGCCTGGAACCCAGTCTGTGCCTGAGCTGTGTAAGGGAAGTCCTTGTCTCCAGCTCGGTCTCCTGCATGGGTCTTGGACATGCTTGTGGGTAGCATGTTTCCTGGATGGACCCCAGGCTTATATTGTAGCTTGTCTGCAGTCCTGCCTTTGGCCCTGTTGGCAGGATAGACTTTCAACCCATGTTGTAGCCTTGCTTTCAGTCCTATCTGTGGCACCATCTCCTTTGGCTCCTGACTGAGCTCCCTACTGTGTCTGGGACTGTTGATGGACCCTGTCACTAGCACCCAGATCTGCTTGGTGTGCACAGCACCCATGGGACTGTGCCCCATGGTGAAGGTATGTCCTGTGCTGTGGTTGCCCTTGTCTCCTGGCTTGCCTGCACTTAGGGAGCGGCAACCCTTGCTGCTCCTTGCCATGCGTCTTCAAAACTTTGTATACCTTGTAAGTGTAGAATATGTCCTGAATATGCAACTAATCTGATAGCGTAGGCAAATTGTATTTTGGCTCTTCAGATAGCCAGTTAGAAATGTAAGCCAGCCATTTGAATGCCCCAATAACCAGTTTTATGCAATATCCAGTAATTTGCAGGAGATCTGCCAATGTCCTTGAGACTTGAACAGTGGAGATGGCCAGGTCTGTTGTCTCTGCTGAATGTGGAAGGTGGAATACTTCCTTTCAGTAGTGACTTTTTTCTCCTTGCAGTACTTCATCCTGTTGTCATTTTTATTTTGGAACACTGCAAGAACTAGTATATTAAGTGTAGTCCCCACAGTACCCAGTCTCTAACTCTTTCCCATGGCGGTATTCTGATATTTGCAATCAGCAGGCACTGTTACAATCAGCTGAGCTGTTTGAACTAAAAAGCTTCTCATAAACAGAATGAGCTTGTCTGCTGCTTAAGACAGTTGTGGGCTCTAGACTGTGTCAGGATTTATTCATGCAAATTAAGCAATTGCACCACAGCGGGTGGTAAACAGCATGGGAATTGTCTCTTTAAATTTTGAAAACCAAAACAAAGTGAGGAAGGGCTCTAGATGGAAATTATACAAAGACCTATAGGAATAAAACTGCTTTCTTTAACTTTGTGTTTTACCTAATCTCAGGATAAAATATCAGTCCCTGCAGTTTCTTGGCACCCTCACATGGTGTTTGGATGTTCAGTATTTCAATAAGTGAAGGAGGTTTGAGAACAAATTAAATGCCTTCAAAAAATACATTGAATGTTTGGAAATTTCTCTGTCCACATGCTTTTGTGACAGAAAATTCAGTGTCTAACCATGTTTTTTCCTTCTGTCAGCCTCCAGCCTGGAAAATTTCATTGCTGTCAACTGTTTCAACTTCCTGTTATAAAAAGTTGAAATAAAGGTCAGTTTTGAGACACTTTTGGTTTGAGTCAGAATAGTTTGCTGTAGAAGACCCCAGTTTGGGCTTGACCTGCAACCTCCACTCCCATTGCAGCTTCCATCTCGGTGCAGCTGGTCTCTGGGCTGCCAAATTTACACAGCTTCTTCTCAGTGTTTCTTGGCTTCCTCTGTTCCTTTGCTAGTGGAGTTCCCCAACTGTCTGTTCTAATGAGGCTGTCTGTAGGACCAGTTCCTGGGCTGATTTTGAAGGGCAGCCCCACCTTGGCTGGACAAAGGCAAATAGTTTGGCTGCAGCCCTCTGTAGAGGAATGGTCCTTTGCAGGTGCGTGAGATCAGAGGCTGATCAGGCAAATCTGGGCAACTGTTTCTGAACGTCCTTATGAACCATTCATTACCAACCTGGTAATAAATAATGGGGAAAAAAGTTATTAAAAAAATAAAATCCATGTCCTCTGAGTTTGCCTGCAGTTCAACAGCTTCCTGAGACTGAATCCAGCAAGTCCAGTTGTCTCAGGAAACCTATATACCTAGATGTACCACTGAAGAGCACTTCTGCTTGGGTGTGTAGTGACAGACTTATTTTAAGCATCTAGGTTTGGAAAATTTGGAGCAAATGTTGGTTCTCTTAATCTCTTTGTCCAGGCTCAATTCATCACTGACAGTTGCATTGCAGGAATGAGAAGTGAACTGGGAAAACCCAATTTATAAACCCTCAGAGCTTGATTTCAAAGGATTCATGAAACAAGAATAATCACCACCAGTGAGGTATTATAGCTTTCATTATATTCTCTCATTCTTTTTCACCAGCTATTGTTTTTCACCAGCCAGCCTCCTGTTTGTAAGATAACTCAGAACAATGCTGAAGAAAGTCAACAGGAAGCGCAAGAATTCTGCAATAATCTGGTAACTATTTTCTGTTTCTTTTGTGGAGATAAAATTTCTTTGCCATGGTATATTATTGATTTTGCCCAAGCAATAGCTACTCCTGGTCCTTTTTATTTTCATATTGTTTGAAGGATTTATAAAGTGTCTTTTAGAAAGCCTTTCTTTTTGAAGGGGGGACTAGGGTACCAGGTCAGGGTAGGGATTATGTTAAATTGCTTCTCTTAACTCCTGGAAAGGTACTGACTGTGTCTAGATTGCCAGCCAGCTGTGTAGGAACATCTGGTCTTCAGTCCTGTAAAAGCCTGAGACTACCAATGGTGCCTACAGGGTAATAAAGCTGACAAACAGTGACATGCTATGGAAAAGGAAAACAACAACTAGAAATTTTTTTCTTATCCAGGTTGTACTTTGGTGCTGAAGGATTATTCCACTATAACAAATGATGTTTTGAGAGGCAAAATTATTAATTAATTTCCTTAGAACGAAGGTTTTCTTGTTTTCCTGAGAAATGCAGAAATTCCTCATCAAGGGAATTTGCTTAGTCAGCAATGACTAAGTGTGATGATCTGGCAATGGTCGAGTGTTTGTGGTGAAGTTTGAAGAGCAACTGGCCTAGGTGACCTTCACAGGTACTTTCTTAATGTTTCTACGATATTCTGCTACACCACTGTTTTAAAAAGAATTTGCTACATCTCTCCAATGGAAGTCAGTCAGTCATCTTCCCTGCACCATCCCAGCTGTCTCCCTCTCACATCTTATGTCATATTTTTTCTGCTGGTACAAAGCAGCTTGCTTAGACGCAGCACTTGGTATGGTTTTGCAGCCTCCCTTCTGTGGTGAAATTGCACATATCCATGGCAATTTTACCCATTTCTTAATGCCAGTTTTATCTTCCCTCTCAAACAGGTCTTCTCTTTCACTTCTGTTTTTCCATCCAGTGTACTTATAGACATCAGTCACATTTTTTTTTCTCTCAGCCCTTAGTCTATCAGATCAAGTGGACCAGCCTCCTTCAGTCCTATCTGCATGTTAGTGGCCTTTCACGATGCCTTTCCTAGCTTGAGTTAGTCCTCACGTTGGTGACAATGCTGTAGATAGGATTCAAGAAGTGTTGCACCCCGTGTCTGCTGCAATGGCACTAATAATTCTCCTGGGAAACAGACTTCCTGTTGTACCCTAGGAGAGCTTTTGCTCGGTTTTGCGGCTGAGTTCCACTAGTGGTATAATAGAGAGTCTGACATCAGCCTTTGTCATTTCCAAATGATCTTCTGTGAGCTTATAGGAGAAGTTCTAGGCATTTCTTACATTTACACTATATTGCACCTTGTATGAATTCATTTAATCAGTCTTTATTATGCCTGACCTTGAGGTCATGTAGTAATTTCTGCATGATATTTCAATCTTCCTGCATTGATAATGGCTCCTAATATCATATCATCTGTACTTTTCATTAGCAGATCTATGCTCTCAGCTAAGGTCTGTAATGACTTTTTATTTTCTAGTTGTTCTCACTTTTTTCCTACCCAGTATTTTTTCCAAACCCCTTGCTGCACACTTTTTTCCACCTCACTTCTAGTATGTATCTTTCTCTATTATTTGCAAATAGATTATCTTTATGTCCTGGTGGGCTACCAGCTGTTTGATGTGCTCTCCAGGCAATTTCCAATGAAGGAAATAGTGCTAATAGCAGAGGAAAAAAGTTGAGACAGCAAACAGCAGCCTTACCCTCCCTTTCCTCTACTCGAACAACAGGCAAGCATGAAGTGCTGAAAAGTCAGAATCACCTCTGTGGTCACACACTCATGTATGCTCAGAGGCCTGTTTGGGGACAAAAAAGAAAGAATGCCAGAAAAAGAAGTGATACCGGTGAGCTGCTATTCTGTTTTCCCTGCTTCTCTGCTGCATCCCTTTCCTCCAACATTCAGTTGGAACTACAAAGTTCACAAGCTACTTGAGAGGGGATCATCTTTTATAGTTAGTGTCTGTGTTTATGTATTTATTTAATATGGTCTTGAGAGTTGTCTTCTGAGGATACCGGAATGCAAATTAAAAAATATCTCTCTCCTTTTCCCTGTCCCTCAATTGTTAAAAAAACTTCCTCAGAGCAGGTTGCAGTATATGCAGTGGCTGCACAGCAATTGGAGCAGGAAACCTGCTTTGGTTCTGGTACCTAGCCTGAAGGTGGTCATCTGGAGTTATCATGTCTGGAATGTAGTATTGAGAGGTCCTATCTTCTCTTAGGGCCTGACTGTGGTAAGGTGACGAAGAGATTAGTCTAGTTTAAGTGTGTGTATACCCCAGTGTCCATGTTAATTAAACTATAATACAGAGTGAATTGTTTTATTTTACAGAAAGTGAAGTTTTATTTTAGAGTTTCAGTGCGATCAACAATACAAGTAAAACAGTAATTAAAAAGTACGCCCTCTGCACTGTTACCGAATTGCTCTGGGTTTTTGCTTGTTTGTCATAGAAACACTCAGCTCGCAAGGGAAAACCTGAACACAAAGGTTGCGTATAACGAGGAGTCATGTATGCAACGTAGCATGCTAGTGTGAAAATGTATTAAATACCTTTTCCAGATGGAACTTAAATACTTGGTAGAAGCTAGAAACAAATTCCACACCACACCCCCCCCAACTGTTTATTGATGGAGGAACAGTAGCGTAGACAAGCAGTAGGCTAAATCAGAATCCTAGGACACATCCCCTAACTTGGGTCCAGGTTGTTCCCTTGGCAATATTTGTATTTATAGGAAACATTTTATATTGAAACAATTGTAAAGTTCTTGCTGGGAAAATTCACATGATAAATTTAAAAAGGCTCGGCCTATCCTCCTTGAGGATGAAATATGGCTTCCTCTTTATTAGGGTCAGATCTTTTGCTGCAGTGAGACTTGAGGAAGCTGATGCTAACTTTCACTATTTTGGATCTATAGAGAGGGAACCTCACTGATTTCAATGGAGCTGTCACTGAGTTACATGAAAGTAATAACAATGAAAGTCAGTCCGTCCATAAATTTAGAACATAGCCAATGAGCTATGACATTTAAATCACTATCACTATTAATATCACTATTTATTTAAATAGTTCAATGAGGGAACATGGGTGGTTCTGTAGGGAATGCCTCTGGGAAGCATGGCTAGTGCTATTTGAAACATAGTCGGGGGTGACCTCTGCCTGCTGCCTCGGAAGAAAGGGAGAGCACTGAGGGCAGCCCAGGGCCAGATAGGCAAGGCTGCCCAGGAACCTCTCTGCTCCTTACAAACCTAGACCAGGCTCACCGCACCCTCACTGAGTTTCTGCCACCTTGAAAGCACTGCTCACTGCTTCTCCAGCAGCAGGACGGCAGAAGGAGCTTACAAGGGGCTGAAGTTGTAATTAGTCCATGTGAAGTGTGTCTACCATGCAAGCTGTATCAGCAGCTTCTTCCTGTTGGAGAAAAAAGGGCGTTTGTTCCCACTGCACTGGCCTGCAAAAGAAATGCACTGCATTTCCTAAAGAGATGCATCCAATCTGTGCCAGCTGTCGTACCTGTAGGGTATTACTCACTGATTGCTAACTAATGAACTAATGAAAGAGTTGATTTTTCCTTTTTTTCCCCTAGTGGGTTGTATAGACTAGAAGCTGCTGTCCTTTACCAGGTTCAGCAGTACTTGTTATTTATCAGCAGGACTACTTGGACCTTAAGACCATTCAGACTGGATGGCTTCTTTCAAGCTATGTGAATCTTGCAGGATTGAGTTCTTAAAACTTTGTATAAACAGTGATCTGATGTGGAGGAGCTGGACCAGCCAGAGGACTTGCAGGGAGATGTGGAGGACTATGGGCAATCCAGAAATGGCATAACACAAGGGGCAGTTCCCATTGCTTTATCTGGGAAGTCTAACCATATGTAATCTCTGTTTTACAGAAGTGAAGGTCTGAGTACTCCTAGCCAGGTACCTGCTGAATAACACTTTGCTCAAGGGCTAGGGTGTGATGTTGTGTTGGTAAATGTTTAGGAGCCTGAATCCTGCGGCGGTGTCTGACTGATGGGCTGCAGCTATGCCACAGCCACTATTACTGGAGAATTCTTGAGTACATTCTTCCATTTCGTTAACTCAAGACACACAGAAGAGTGGTGTAACTGTTGTGATTTTCTTTAAAGGGTAGGATTATTCTAAGATGAGAGTCATTACGGGTTTTCCCTCCAGCTACTCGCGTGAAGGCAATTTGGACAAAGCTTTGAAAAATGAGAAAGCAGTATAGCACAGACAGATCAGAGGGAGGTTATGCACATAAGCACTAAACAATTCAAATTAAATTTTGAAGGAGGTTAATGCATCTAGCCAAAGTCAATCTTCTATCCTCCATGTTTTCCTCCACTGCTAATGGTTACAGTATAAGGGTGAATTCAGAATTCAGGTGAGGTGAACCTCATTATATTAAATTTGAAACTAAACATGGCTTAATGGATTAAAACTATTTTGAGGAACCAATGTTTATTTGGATTCCTACACCATAAAACTATTCATCTGTCGTAGAATTTACAGTTGGTAAGATTCAAGACCTCGTTCTACTTGTATTAAATCAATTATAAAGCTGTCCTGCACTTCAGTGTGAGCAGAATCAGGGCCATCTAAAATGAAAGATTTTTAAAACTAGGAATGAGGCAGCGCAAGGCAGCCTCCTGACAGCTGATAGCTTGTGGCATGGGCCATTGCACAGTCTACCCTGCATCATTTCCATCCAAAGGTGACAGGCTTTGTGCTGGGAATCAGCCTTTCTGATGGGTGAGCTTTCTTCTCTGAAGTGTTAGAGACAGCCTGTGGCCTTGCCCCTCAGGGGTTGCTCAGCATGTAGGAGAAAGGTGAGGCAGGTGAAAAGAGTGTCTTGCCAGCTTTAAATCCAGAAGGATACACCTTGCAAAGGATTTGTTTAAAGTAGAAGTCACAGAGACAAAATTACTGTGTCTTCAGGGCTGAAATCGGTAACCTATAGCCAGTTACGAGAGCCGACAGACGCTGCAGAAACACTCCAGCACTTCTGTCAGGAATGCAAAGATGTGCACAAGTAGAGTGAGCGTTTTCTAGAGAGGGGAGCCCTGGCAAACAGCCCTCCAGGCTTACTTCAGAATGCTTGCAGACTTGCCCATCTGCAGGAGGATGAAAAGCGAGCCTGGAAGCTGGTTGGTGTTTGATCCACTTCTGTTATCTGTGAGCCATCCCTTAGGAAAAGGAGACAAGAAAAAGACTTTTACAAACCTGGAGCAAAAAAATCCTCTGTTTAGCAACTCATTCCCTCAGTTTCTCTAATTGTTTTGTTTAAAGCCCTCCCCGGACCAAGAATACTTTCTAAAAATCTCAAATCCCCTATCAAAATTTATCAAAGTTTATCTGATGTTCGGGGCACTATCTGAGCAGGACAATGGAGAAACTGCCAGCAGAAATAAATGTACAGTCTTGACTTTCAGATAGCTGACGACAAAAAACTCCCAAAGGATTTGGTTTAAAAATATTTTCAAAAAATAATGAGAAATAGGAAAAGTGTACAGAAAGACACAGAGTGCCAATTAAATCGACAGGTTTTGTGAGCTTAGTTTGCGGTAAATAGCACTTGTGTGCTAAAAACTGCTCAGAGGGATTGGTTTACTTTAATTCTAATGTATGGAAGAAAGTGACTCTAAAGCCTCTCTGTTTTACAAGAGAGAATACTCCAAGAGTTTACCTCTCTCACCAAAGTGGACAGAGAAGGAAAAGCAATGTGGTTTTGCTTATCAGCAATCTGGAACCAGAGAAGCAGTTAAAAGAATATATGGGAGTACTTGGAAATGTCATCTAAAACTTAAGTATCCATACTGTGACAAGATAAGTGTTTTTAAAAACATTTTCACTAAATCAGTGCTAAAGGGAAAAGTCAACTACAGCAACAGTGTAGAAGAACAGATTGTCAAAGAATAAGTTTCTGTCAAAGAAGTGACCAGAATTTGTGCTTTTTTCAGGCATCTCTCAGGGACACATCATGATAGCCTAAAGCAAATGAATCAGCTCTTAACTGCGGTATTGGATGGTATTTGAAAGCTCCATCTCTGAAATCCAGGAAAAAACCCCACAGTGAAACAAACGCCCTCAGCACTCTTCTTCCAGAAAAATCCCTGCAAGACAGAAAAAACAGAGAAGCACAGAAGTTCAATGCAATATATTAGGGAAACAAGACAACTTTGTGATAATTTTTTGAGGATTTTCTGGGAAAAAGAAAAAGGTCTCAGAAAGCTCAATGCCACCAGCGTGGTAAAGATCCATCTTGTTTTGTGCTGTGGGAAACTCTGGAGATAGAAACGTTTCAGAACTTCCCATCTCTCTTCTGTTTTGGGACAGGGATTCATCATGCCACAGGAGGACAGGCTTTGACAGAGCTGCTCTGGGCTCAGGGTCTCTCTCCTCCATGATCTGGGCGTAGAGGAGGAGTACAGGACTGAGTGTAGGAGAGGTGGCCCTGTGGATCCTGCTCTCACACATGCAGCTTTCATCCCTTCCTAAATGTCTTGGTCTATTGTGAATGCAATAAGGTTAGAACAAAATTTGAGCCTAAATTCAGGTTGCTAAAAATGAAAATGGGGGTGGTAATTACATTTGCAGATCTAGGTGAACAATGTCAACATGCATGATTTTGAATTGGTCTCTTCAATTTATTTCATAATTCATCTGACTACCCCCTAGTACTACTCAGAAATAGGGACATGTATCCACTTTACAAATACTTTGGGTATTAAGTAGCTATTGCATTTTTTAATCTGGATAAGTCTCTCAAGTCTCTCCTGTAAATTATGTATCTTGGTGCAGTTGTAGGTCAAGAAGAATTAACCTCCTACATACATATCAGAGCTCTCAACACAGCTCTATATTTGAAATGTTTATAGGTATAAAGTATAGCATGTTATCCATAGCAGCCAGAGAAATTGAAATCCATATTCTGCATTCTTCTATAATGCCTTTCAAATTAGTTTAACATGTTTGTTTGTTGTGTGTGATGTACCTGGTCAGCCTCCACAATTCTTATCATTTTCCTGGTAGGATAGCAGATTATTAAATTTCTGTCTGCGTACTAGAGTTTGAAATCTTTTCTCCTTTATTGCAGAAGTAGCTTCAACATTTATTACTTCACAAGTCCAGCAGTGATTTTACACATAACTTCCAAAAACATTAACTGTAGCTATGTTGGCAAGTATTACAATGCAGTCTTCTGTTCATTTTGCTTAATTTTATTACCCAGGTTAATAGAAAATGATGTCTTTTTCATGTAAATGTAAAATAATCAGGAGGGATCAACCAAGTAGAGCAGGCTGCATATTGACCAAGGAAGAAAACTATGAGCTACAAAGAAAACAAATCCTATATGACAATTATACTGCACAAAAAGATGGAAAACCTGATTGCAGCCTTGCTTATTCCAGCAGAATATCAATATCCCTGAGTCTGAAAAAGGCATGAAACTGATGTAAGACCACAATCCCAACCAAAGGGAAGTTCAATATGTATTGATAACAGAATAAAAAACAAGTCAGAGGAAGTAATAGAAAGTGATTATCACATCCAGCAGATTATTTCATTTGTGTTCATTATCTATTTTTTCTGTACAAGAAGCATCAAGTCAAACACTTTAATAAAAAGAATAGAGACTTTCTAATTCTGCAGAACGCTTCCAATGAAGCTACACATCATTTAAAGCTTATGTATACTGAAACTCTTATGTGCCTCAATAAATAAACATTTTACCTCAAGTGAATATTTCTTTTGCAGGCTCTTATCTTGGAGACCAGATGAAGCCAAGCATACATGTTTAAAATTATATGAAAGGGCTAGAAAGCACAGCTGTTAAATCCCTTGTAGAGCCTCACCCATTGCTATGCCCCATAGCACCCCCCTATTGAGAACTGAGGAGATGACGGATGCGGGCTTGGAGTTATTTTGCTCAAATTCATGTTTGCTATGTTCCATGTGGAGGTGACAGTGTGCATCCAGTTCCTTCCTCTTGGCTAAACAAAGCCATTCCAAAATAATACCATAGAGTCCCAAATTCACAAAAGTGTGTCCTGTGGGCCCAGGAGATGGAAAGGCAAGTGAAAACATTTTGGAAAGGAGGGAGAATTGGCCAGGAAGAGGTGTTACAAAGCCACATTTTAGACCCTCATTGTAAATTAGCTCTTGGTGTTAAAGTTTTCAGGGCATATTTTTCAGGCCTCGAAGACAATTAAAAAATATTTCTATTTATATTTCTTCAAGAAAAGTCATGGTGCTTTATGTTCAAACATCCTATTTTTTGATCAGCTCCTAATTAGTGACATTCAATCCATGATTGAGTTTATGACTGCATGATCCACATTTGTATTGTCATAATTCCACAGAAAATTTTGAAATTAACTAATTTTCACTTGCTTTCTTTTCTATTTCTGGGCTATCAATCCAGGGTCAAGACAGTAAATTTACATATAGAGTACCATGCAAGGAATCTATTGAAATTTATGCAAGAATCATGCAAATCAACACTACAGTCATCAGCTTTCCACCCATCAATGCTGATTAAATGTAATAGAGGAATTATAATGTCCTCTTTTGGAATGAACAAACCTGATTACTTGTAGGAGAAAGATTCAGCACAGTGATACCACTACCTGTATTTTCAGACCTGTCTAATCTGTACAGAAATCCTTCCTCCACCCCTTGCCTTGATTTTCTGTTAAAATATTGTGTTGCAGGATGTGCTAATTATTGGTTTCTATGGGCTAGTTAGAAGTCAGTTATTGTACTACAATGGCAAGATCCTACTGAAAATAGTTTCAAGAGTTTAGGCAGGCTAGGCTGGCAGGATGCTGCTCTAGGATGCCTGTTTGTAGGCCAGTAACCACACAAGTAGTACATCATGGATTTCTTTCTTTCTTTTTTTTTTTTTTTTTTTTTTTTTTTTTTTTTTTTCCAAATAAGTGAGGTAACAAGTTGCGTAACACTACACACAAACTCCTGAAGAAGTGCGCCTTTAAATATGGTCCCTTAAAGGACCAAACAAACACCTTTTGAATAGAAATTACAAAGAAAAAAAATAGTTAGGACAAGAGAAAGCCCTTTCTTTTAATGGAAAATGTCCATTTGCCTCCTAAGAAATACTTTTCCAGGAATAATTTGACTGACAAGAAAACACCTTTTCCTGGCTACAAAAAGCTATGCTACAAGCTTCAATGCCTCTTTCTCTTATACATTTATTGCATTCTAGATTACTTGTATTTTCATTTTGAAGTCACTGTGACTCATTTGCTGTCAGAATGGGATGATCAGAGTTACATTGTTAACTGAACCTAATAGATATATTCTGTGAAACTTGCAAAGTTTTGAAACATGCTAAACACTGGACACAGATGTGAACGTCGTAACATGGTATCTATTGTATCCATTAAAGTGTTCAGTAAAGCTTGTATAATTAAATGCTGAGACCTAAATTTCTGCAGTTTCTCAGCAAACAGCCGTTGTTAAAGTTTTTTTAACCTCTTAGTAAAAAAGGAAAAAAAAATAAAGAGAAAAAAAATCTGAATTCCAGTTTCTATTTAACAATGACCTTATTTGCTTTTCTTTTAGCTGTAAACAATTATATATTTTAAAAAAATCAAATATTTGTCAGGTTTTTTACAGTATGAAAATAAAAATAACTAGACCTTTGGGTAAGAAAGAAGAAATTGACTGAGGTGAACTGCACACTTGAAAACAGAACAAGAAAATCATCCATCAGGTGCCTTTACCAGCAAAATTTCTCAGATCAGCTCTCCCATTTGCTGTGACAATCAAAGGTGTTTTCTTCTTTGGTTGTCTCCCCTTCCCTGCAGAAGGAAATGTGCACTCATATCTTATCTTCTCACCAAATCACAGTCTTGTGTTCCAGCTTTGACCCACTTTTACCATCAGTTTAAGCTAAGAAGGCAGGCTAAAATACATATATATATGTTTCTGCAACCATCCCTGCTGTGTGGGAAATAACCTCTGCTAAAGGCACAGGATGAGCCATCAGGGGTGGTAATATCTTAAACCTTGATGGCAAGAATACCTAGGGTCTGTCTTTCAGTGTCCCACTGGCAGCAACGCTGCTGGAGAAAGACTAGCACAACATGCAAACTGAGCTGCTCAAAGATTTGTCAAACCCTTTTCAGTACGGGGCTGCTTAAAGAATTGCTTTTTGTCTTTCTGGTCAGCAGCTCACAGTGGTGCTGCAGAGCCTGTGGTGCTGCTGGAGCAAGGCTCTTATTAAGCAACAGGAGAGAAGCAGTAAAAAGTGGAAAAGAAAAAAAGTGAGGGATAAAAGTCCCACATTTGAAACATTAGGTTGGTTTCAGGGGTGGGAGTGGTGTTATGTGGAGCCTACTTTCTGTCTTGGTTTGGTCAAGATCATGGGGGTAAAGGCCTTGGGGTGCTGAATAGATTCCAGCATCCTAGAAGACAGTGGGATTGAGAAAGCTTGCTCCATCCCGCTCTCCCATCTTCCAGATACCGAATTTGAGCTCTGGACTGTGGCAGCAATAAGTCATACTCATTTTGTTTGCCACTTAGTCTCATTTCCAGACAGGCTGCTGGAATCTTTTGTTTTCCGGTCTGACGGTTTTCTCTGCAAAATGAGCAGGATGTTATCACCATCCATGGACTATAGACATTCATGTTATTGTTTGGACTAAGTCAGCTTTTCTGCCTAATTTGATGACCAGCCTAAGCTAGTTTACATTTTAGAGTACGCTGCATTTTTGCTGTTTGAGCAATTCATATGCCACTGTAAACAAGCCAATGATGAGCAACTTTGGAAGAAAAATTCTGAAAGTATTTGACTAAATCACACATTTGTGAAGCCAAAGGGTTACAAAGACTACCCAAGGAGCAAAATGTAAGATATCTTGTTAGAAATGAGATCTTAGGGTAATACTAAAAGCTAGCAAGACCACATCAGGACACTGCAGCTTTGAACTGTAAATTAATTTAAAGAATTTTAGCTGTGATCTGCAAATTGGAGCTTTGTGTAGGATTAACACCATGTGTAGCCTCAGAACATTCATACCAACTGGTTGGATTGTGGCTTTAATTTTTTAAGGTAAGGATTTGCCAGTGGGAACCTGTTGTATTACCAGAAGTGTGTAAGTATTTTAAACCGCATAAGAACCAATACAGAGAGTGAAAACAGCTATGATCAATAATGGTAACAATCAACACGTTTGGTGGTTTTGGTAGGACTGTTGCTACAATAAAAAGATGGTAAGAAAAAATGTGAGTGTCAGCTCTAATGAAAATACTGTCACTATAATTAGCACTTGCATAAAGACTCGTATTACAACATGACCCTCAAGTACAAAATACAGCCTTTCATATGAAGTCCCTCTGCATTAAGTACATAAGTGGTTTCCAAATGTGTTACAATAATTTCATTCAGAAGAAAACTTCTTTTAGCATCTGTTTGGTAAATCACCCTTCAAAACCTGCATGTAGATCTCCCAGCTTTTTTTTTTTTTTCCAAATAGGGCACAAAGCTTGAACTTCCTACCTGCAAAAGAAAAATACGTCTCTTCTACCCTGAAAAGGCAATTACCACTGTAAAACAACTCTTCTCAGTCCCTTAACCCTTTCCAGAGCTCAAAGACCAGATATATCAACAGCTGGTAGCCAATTATTACCCAATGTTGCCTTCAAAAGAATCGGGAAATACATAACAGCACTAGTACCATCTCCTTCCTTATCATTTGTACTGAAAATACAGCTCTATAGTTCTACAGTTTCTAATATCTTTGGAACAACTAGGCATTGTCTTTAACTTACATTTTTGTATTAAAAGAAAAGTTTTATTGTAAGTGTTCATTTAGTAACCAGAGCTGTTTTAGTTCTACTGTCCCTTAGTAGTCAGGTTTTTTTCCCACTTTTAAAATCAGATTTTTTGAAGATATTAAAATAACTCTCTGGTCCCTGAATTATAAAATCCAGTTTCACTAAATTTGTGTAGTGTGACATGAGAGGAAAGTTGAGGCTCTGAAAGTCCCACTGTCTAGGTTTTCTTACGCCACTTGGCCTAATCCTGGTTTCAGTTATTGGTCCAGAGCTTCGGCTGGAAAGTTTCCTTCAGCAATTGTCTGTCTTTCCTGCAGCCTTGGCCAGTTCCAGTTCTAAATTAGCAAAATCTCATTATTTTTTACCCTCTCTCTGCTTCATCTGCAAAAAGGACTTAACAGAAGTAGCTGAGAGAGCATCTACATATTTAATAAAAAAAATTATGTAACACTAGGGAATATTTATTATTCTGTTAAAATATATTATAACTCAAAGTTAATTGTGCCTTTCTAATTTACAGACATTGTGCACTGTCATCCAGTATCCTTGTCTTTGTACTGTCTTTTGACTACTTACAGGGGGTTTCCTGGTTAGTCAGTCAAACTTTGGTGGGTTTTTTTTTCAGTGCAACTTACTTGTTAGGCAACCTTACTTGCCTGAAAGCAAGGATTTCCAAAGTGAGGGTCTTTACCAACAGGATGTGGCCCAGCAAACGAACAGGCACTGCCACTACTGCTAGAAGAGCCTATAGTATTTCAGATTATGACAGCCAGAACTGAGTGAGGTCCCCTGAAATCCTAATCTTACGGATTTCTTGAATCGCCTTACAAATTAGAGGTCTCCAGTTTTCTTCTGCGGCATAGCAGGTGTTGAGCCAACTCATCATAGAGGTACGCTTCATGGTATGCACCAAGGAGCAGAAGAGCTCTAGTTGGGGAGTACCAGACAGATAAACCAGAAGGCAGGAGTTAACTCCTACTGAGTACTCTTCTAAGAGAGGATGGCATAAAGTTGTTCCAGCACTGGCCCTTAGGTATGGTGAGCCTTCTCTGCTGGCTGAGAGTCCTCTCAAACTCAACCTTATGACCCAGAAGAGGCTAATCCCCCACCATGCTCCTTCTCCAGCTTGTACAAGCAAGGAAGAACATGCACCAGACAGCTATTCTTCACAGAAGTTGTCAAGGGGCAGGTTCTCCTATTCATTCACATCAGTCAAGCAGCATGTTTGAAACCCAGCCCAGCCCTCTCCCCCTTTTTTTTTGATCAGCTGCTTCTCATCATTACACCTGTTATCTGTGAGACGGTACATCTATTTATTATGAGGCTCAAGGGAAGAGCCTCCTTTTTCTTCTTACTAGCTTGTGTTTTTCTGATGATGTCTACAGATGGAGGAGCTCCTGCAAGACTCCACAGTTCTCCCCAGCGTAGGTAGAGTGAGGCTGCTTTCTACCTTCTTCAAAGACAAGCTATTAACCCTTTTTACTCTTCTCATCTATAATATCATAGTACTGAGGAAGATAGTAGAAGGCCTGTTTCTCAATATGCTTGTTTTCCATCAATTTTTAAAACCTTTTCAGGTGAATGGTGCCATTACATACAGAAATCCTTCACAAAAACAAAATTTGACCTAACACGTAAACAATGAGCAAAGGTGAGACGGGAGGGGAGGATCCTGTTAAGCAATTCAGTCTTGTTAAACATGTTATATTCCTGTGAACAAGAGCCATTCTTTTGTTATGGATACAGATGTTGTTCTCCCTTGTGAGAAGAAAAGGGTCATCTGTAAGCCACAGTGCTGAGCCTGTACTGTACACATGGTCTTGCCTGTAAAATACAGTCCGCTGAGTCTGTGGTTTTGTTTCTCTGTGAATCAATATACCGTCTCTGATTAATGTCTCAAGCAGCATCCTCTACAAAGAGTAGTTCCAGTGAGTTATGTCTTAGAGCATATATTAATTTGCTTACCTGTATTAGTATTTTGTTCTGTAGTTAGCTTCTTTGTAGCTAGTATTACAAATGCTAAATGGATGGTTTTTTTCAAGTATTTGCTTTCACCCTCTCTCTCTCCCCGTTACCGTGTTCTCATTCACAATGTAATGAAGGTAACGGCATAAATCTTGAGGAATTATTTTTACTAAGGGTTTTTTCTGTTTACTTGGTATTTTTAAATGGCTTGCCCACCTGCCTTTAGTTTATACATAGTCATTTTGGCTGATTATTTCATATACTCTACTACATTTAGAAAAACTCCCCTGTAACCATGGTAACTATTTTTGCTTAGGCACAGTTGAGCACGTGGGTTCATTTTAATTTAGCTGAAAGAAGCAGAGAAATGCTCTTGAAAGCTCCTGAAATCATTTGGGTTATTATTGGCTTTCATTTCAGGTTCAACAGAGATAGAATTGCTTATACTCTCTCTCCTTCTTGCTTTCAATCATTTTCTTTTTTTTTTTTTTTTTTTTTTTAACTTAGTACGTGTGGACTGTAAAGGATTTATGCAGAAGTTTTGGGAGGTATTGCCTTTCTGAAGACAAAAATCTACGTATGACAAGATTTGCTTAACCAGGAGCTACACTGCAACTCTCTTGTCTTCTATATTACACCAAAGAGAATGTGACCCCATGTAATCCAGTTTCCCTTATATTCTGTGCTGGCTTGACTCAAAATCTTTGCGAGCCACATACAGCTGGACTGTAATAACCTGAAAAAGAGCCAAGAGGGCCAGAGGGAGAAGTGCTGGTGCCATTTACCTGTCCCTTTAGCTTTATGGAGACTTGGAAGAAGTTCGCGATGTCCAGCTGTGAAAAGTGTTTTCTAGGACAGGCATATCCGGAAAGCAGTCATGAAAGGACTTGGTGTCTCTGTGCTGTTGCTACTGTGATAGCTCAGTCATCATAGTGATCAGAGAGAGAATAGAAAATACCTGTTTCCTTCTGAAATTACTGATTCAGCATCCAGCCAGAGACGGACATCTCTTTCTGATCCAAAGTTCAGAAGAACTCTGGGGAAGAGAGAGAATACTGAACCCTGAGCATCATCTTTGTTGCAGGAGAGTAAAAGCCATCCCCTGCTGACATCCTTGGGAGACCTGTGTGCATGTCCAGCACCGTAGCTCTCATTCAAGACAAAGTTCAGGACTCCAGGGTATAGCTCACAATCACAAATGTTTATTTTCCTGTGATTCAGAAGTCACAGTCCACGATAATCCACATTCAGCTGACCACAGCCTGCCAGCTAGGATGGGAACTAGAACAAGGTAATCTGAAATACTCCTGGCTGGTGGTGAGCCCAGTGCATGGGACTTGATGGTCTCCCTCATCACAGCAATCAGGCTTGAGTTCCCACGGGTTTCTCCTCAGTAATTATGTGATATAACATTGGTATCATTACTACAATTAGCCCAATAACATTCAGGAAATCTGTCAATATTTCTTGCTCACCAATTAACAAAGCATGTGTAGTGATTTGACTACTGCTGCAGATGCTTGTATAGCACATTTTACAAACTTTCTGGTTTGTTGGGAATTTTTTGTCTGTCAAAGCCTTGTTTATTCAGTCAGTCTTTTCAGTGTTCAAGTGACTCTAACTATTATTCCAAGAGTTAATAACAATATCTGTTCCTTGCTGTCTGTTGCAAAGGACAGCGCTGCATATCGACCTCCAGGATGCCTAATGCTGAACTTTTTATATCAGTGGGAGTTTTGCCATAGAGAAAAATGCACTCCCCTGCAGAAAGTTGATGTCTCGAGACAGCCCAAGGCTAGTTTTGCACCATGCTATTGTTAGCAGGGACCAATTTTGGTCTCTAATGAGTAGTCCTTAACTTCTGCTATTGTCTCATTGCCTGTGGTGCCTGTAAAGCACCAGCTGCCTGAGAGAAGTTCTCCCTCTGCCTTCTCACCTTGTATGCTTCACATAACAGCTGCCTTGTGAAGCGGTGGGGGGAAATCAACAACTCTTCACTCAGTTGTGACTACTTTGCTTCTGCTGAGTGACAAGTGATTGATTTGCTTCATCTCCCACTCAAAGGCAGCCACAGCTTTTCTATTCATAATGTACAAAGGGAAAAGAAGAGTGAAAAGGGTTATAAAAGAGGCAGATCTGAGGGCAGATGTCAATCTGCATAGTTCATCACTCTCACTGGCTGCTGCTTCAAAAAGGATGTCTAAGGAGCTACCAGGAAACGCAACCCATACTGTTAGCTACAGAGCTTTGTCACCAGGTGTTTATTTTGTCAGTGCTGAAATGTGTGTTCATGCTCTTTTATTAACAACTTTCAACTCCATTGAAAGGATTCATAGGTCGATTTATACTGGTTATATGATTCCCTCTGCTCATTAGCTCAGGACAAGGTAATTGTCAACACACTTAAGACAATTGAACACCTTCCTGAAAGTGGAGAGGCATTACAACAATTTCTCTTTATTAAAAAGTACAGGTTGAAGATGAAAATAATATTACATCTATTGCACATGCTACACATTGTCTTTTTTGGAAGCTGTGTTTTGCTTATTTTATTAACATGCTGCTTTTTGGGGGGTATTATCCTTTAATTGAACAGTTGAGTAAAGTGTTGCTGTTAGGAATATACAGAAGAACAATTAGGGAGAATTTTTGTATGGATATAAATAAGACAGAAAAATGTCATCACAGATTAGAGTACTGCTTAATAAGTTTATCAGAGACTGATGTTGCCCATAAAACTAACGGCAACTTTTGGTACCTATTTTTAATATTCTAACACTGTCTGACTCTATAATGGTGTGTTTTTAAAAACAGGAGAGGTTAAATTTTGATGCCTGGTAGTAGAGTTCTAGGTATTAGGACAGAAAACAAACAAAAAGATAAAACTCATTAGCAAAACTAAGGAAAAACATATCTTTATGTGCTGAAAAAGTCACAAGGGACTGAAAAAAGTGTAATGCAAGTACTGGAAGATTATATTAATTTTCATTAGGATTCTAAAGAGTCAATATATAATTTTCTGGGAAGTGCAACTTTCCAAAACAAAACAGTGTAATTTTGTTAGAGATGATTGGACTATTCATAATTATGTACAGTGAATCATTTACTGGAATATTTTTAGAGTTATCGTATATTGTTTGTAGACACAGTGCAACTGGAGAAAGTTTCAAGCATACTACTTTTAGGCTAAGATTTTTCTTGTTTGGTGTTCTGATGACTTTCCCACAGTTACTCTATACACTGTATCTGCATGGCTGTAGCTATTGACAGGGCCACTATTTTAAGCAGGGTGTGCTCATACTGCAGGACAACAGGCCTCGAGCCAGAGATCTTTGAGTGTAAGAATGTAGTCAGAGAAGAAGTACAAGCTTTTTTTTCTTTGAATGATTGTGACGGATGCAGATGTTGTTCTCCCTTGTGAGAAGGCAAGCCTGGCCTCGAACACTTCCAGGGGTAGGGCATCCACAACTTTTCTGGGCAACCTGTTCCAGTGTGGAACAAATCTTGTTCCCTTCCATTCTTGGCAGTACTTTCTCACCTCCTCTAAGCTGCCTGTCCCCTGTTGTCAAGTAGTCCGCGCTCTCCTGAACGGGGTGTGAGTAGGCTGTTAGTAATGTACCAAGGGGGACATCAGAGGCCACCCACTGTTCAGGAACAGATTATCAGCATGGTCTTTCTGATAGAACTCCCCTTCTTGGGCCTGCCTAGGTTAAGATCCTACTGCATATGATAAGTAGGGCCAATGATGCACTGGTCCTGCTCCCTGAATGTGCCGGGGGGTTGCCAACTACTATGATCCTTGCATCTGCCTGATTGCTCCATAGGGCCCCATGTAGCCTTGTGTTGCGCAGAAGTTTCTTTAGTTGCTAGAAAATAGACTGCTTTTGTTTCCTTGCTTTTACTAGCCTGACATTTTCTGTGGATTGGGCAGAGAAAAGAACAACAGTTTTAAGTAAGTTTTAACAGTTTTAAGCTCCAAAGAAACCCTTCAGCTCCCCCCACCCCAACAAAGGCCAGCAGTGAGGTGAAAGCACAGACTTTATTTGAAGTGCTTAATGAATAGCTTCTTGCACTAGTCAGCCACCTCAGCAAGTTGAAAAATTTAAGTGGTCCAGAACAAGGGTAAAAACAATGGGAATACAAGCCTAGTGCTTGTGAGACAGTTTTGTTTTCTTGTTTGACCATGAACTTCATCACTCCATCTTCCTACTTTCATTTTCTCATTGCTTTTGGTCTTTGGAAGGATATTGTGAGGATAAATACTCCACAATATTTTGAGTGTCTAAACTGGAAAGGAAAATTCACACCACAAGTATTAATGCCTGAAGGACATTATTATTTATTTCTGATTATTTGGTTTTTTGATAATCATCAACTCCATGTGAATGGTGCTGAAATTTCTAAGAGGGTGGAAAAGAATCCCAAAGGTATTCGACAGTAATTTGCCAGTCATTGGGACTGCTTTTCAAATGTTACAGTTTAGGTGTTTGGCTAGGTTTCGGGGGATTTTTCTTGTTCAATTGTAGTGAAAACCACTCTTTCAAGACCCAAGTGAAAAGTTTGTTAATTCAGCACGACTAATTTCCTTGTTTTCAGTAGTCACTGAAACAGGCCTTTGGGAAGAGCTGTCAGGTATGGACAAGTGTTAGTACTGAAAACTTTTATTTATCAGGCATGAACTTTTTGAATACTTAATGGCACAAAGTATCATCAATATAGATAGCTTGTTGTCTCAGTCTGTACTAATAAGCCTTGGCAGAAATGCTGCCCTCAACCTCCCTTGCTTACCTCAGGTAGGCTGATAGTAGTCCAGAGGATGGTACAGCATAGATAGCAAACACCTGCTGGCATTGTCCTGACTTCTGCACCTGCAGGAGCAGCTGCTGAGCCACAATGAGGAGAAGATAAATGAAATAAAACTTGGCTGGAATCAGCCATTAATAGCTATTGCCTCTGGCTCTTCCATTTCTCTTGAAAATTCGGTGGCTTTTCATCCTGTGGCCCACAGATCCCATCAGAGGAAGCATTCCTGGAGCAGTGCTAATGAGTCAGGGAAAAGTAATTAAGGAAAGAGTCTGTTGGCATTGCTTGTGTGAGCTCCTGAAGCTTGCTAAGTGGTGGCTTCCAGCTGATGGAAAAACTTTAAGGTGTCTACAAATCAATAGATGTTGGAAATGCTTTGTAAATCACAGGCAAAATGTTCCCAGGTCAAAGAGTGCTGTGTCAGATTCTCTTTCTGACGAACTAGAGCATTATTCTTTGTATTATATGAAATTGCTCCAACTTAAGAGAAAGCCTGTGACGATGCTCAGGGTCACAATGAGGAGCTGGCTACCATCTTGCTATGCACTTGACAAGTCTTCCCAAACTTGGAACTGGTTTTGCTCCTTTTATTCTACTCTGTATGGGCATGTCTTTTTGGTTAAGTTGATGGACAGAAAAACTGTGCAGTAGTGGCTAGATCCCATCTAATTCAGTGCGCCCAGGATCTGGTCTTTATTCCACTTTATGCTCTAACAGCTGGGAACATAAAACTACTTCTCTTGTGGTGCATGTGTTTCATAAATATTTAATATTGACAACAATTCCCTTCTCATTAGCAAGAATAACGGAAATAGTCTGTGGATATATCAAATATGGTCTTCTTTTTGAGAAGTAGCTTTTCTGAGTACCAATTTAAATTTTATCTACTTTGTAAAGTCCTGCTGAAAGTCAGCAGGTTTAGCAGCTTAACATTATGCATATAATAAGGTGGAGAGTATCTTCATGTTCGTTTGGGATAGCTGTCTGTTTAATAACTAAAAAAAAAAATCACTGATGTGACTACAAAATTGATCAGAAGTTATTAAGGTCTGACATATATTTCGCTTGGGTCATCAGAGTGCGTATTTATTTCAGGAGTTTTATGTTCAAAACATGTAGAAGTAATCCCTGGCAATTCTCATCAGTATCAGGTTTGAGGTTGCCTCTAATAAAATTCTGCTGTCCCAAGCTTTGTGTTGGACTTTCATTCCTGAGTGATGAGCTATATGGAATTTCTTGTGAAAAATATATCTCGTTCCTGCAAACACGTATTTCTAGAAAAGAACTGGCCGAGCTTTCATATTTCAGCATCAGAAAAAATATCGCTTTGCCTCTGAAATTCCTACTTGGTTAAGTTTTAGACGGAATATATTGTGAGGGCTGTAATTTCAGCAGGAACTGACTAGACCAGGGCCTATGAGACAGCAACGCAACTGAGCTGGGGCAAAGAAAAATGTTAAGGACTGTTTGCAGTTCCTAAACCTTCCCAGAGAAATCTGAAAATGCTGGGGTTTTTTTTGTCTCAGAAATTTTTTTACACTCAAAGGGTAGCATAGACACTTGCAGATGAAACAACTTGTCTTGTTTTAAACGATGTCTCATACTGACATTTCAGGAGGGAAAAAATATACCTGAATTTATATATTTATAATGATGAGGCTGGGCAAGGATTATTCTAATTGAAGCATGTGCATTATCAGTGTGTATATCATAAACTGGTATCTCCTATACACTTCTATTAAGTATACTAAATAACTAGTAATGAACACTTGATCTTAATGTAAAAAGTTTTTAGAGAGTAACATGAGTTCTAATACACAAAATTTGGCCAGATACTCCATGTGCTGCTACAGGTCTGATTTATTGTGCTGGACCTTTTAACGAATTATGTTCAGGTACATGGGGTATCACAAGTATCTTGCTCATAAGTAGTCTATGAATCTAGGAACTGCTAAACGTCCATATTACACTAATTGGAGTATGTTCATTTCCGCAAATTGACCTCTTCAGTCCTTGCTGAGAATAATCCAGTGAAGTATCATGCTCAGATATACATTTCTTAGCAGAAATGTTTGTTTCTTTCTTAACATTTCATGTCTTATCTTTCCCTATAGGAAAACTGGGTCTAATTAGAGCAAAAAAGTCTGACAGCCAGGATGGAAGAAGTATTTCTAGGGCCTTCATAAACTTGCTTAGATACTAATCTTCAGGATTTTTCAGTTCTGTGACTGTTCTTAAATTTTAGTATTGGGTGCAGGACCTCACATGAAGGACAGGGCAATTTTTTTCTTCTATGTAGTGAAATACTTTTTTTATTTTATCTTGACCTAGGTTTTAGTTAAAGCACTACCTTGTACTCCTCCAAAGTTTGCTAAGATTGTTGCACAGACAATGTTGCATACAGAACACTTTCTTTTCTTAAACTAATATGCACATGCACAAAAGATTATTTATTTCCCTCAGGTCAGCCTCAGCAAAAATAAGTTGTTACAAGAGCATTCTCCAAAGCTTTTGCTTAATAAAAAACTTGTTGGGAAAAATAAAATGGATTCCAGGGAATAAAAAGAGATCAGATTTTAAATGGCACAAATTTTAGACATTATGAAAGAATTTCAGATTAATATATGCAGGGAAGTTAAAACTGTTACAGATTTCTGTCAGGTGTGATCACACAGCCAGTGGCTTGTTGAGGCACATTTTCTCCAAATTAACTGTGAGATCAGGAATTTGTTGGGGGCTTTTAAACTCTGCCCTGATTTGAACCTGACGAGCATTGAGGAAGACCTGCTTTCTGCTGTTGCACATCTTAAAAAGAGGTAATGGTGCCAGGAGCTGGTGTGCCAATCTATGAATTAGTAGGACAAATTGAATAGTGAAGGAAAGAAATCCGTATTGCCAGCTACACATCTCAGCTTTGTCTCAGGCATCCTGAGTCCCTTCAAATGGGACCTCACTTGTACTCAGAGCTGCAAACAAAACTGTGTCTTAAGATACATGATGTATTTCTGGATTGGGCTGCAGCTAACTCCTGGATGGATTCAGACCTCAGCTGAAGTGTGTCTCAACCCAAAGGGTCTGGATGCATTTGGGGAGCCAGGACTGCCCTGGCTGGCTGGATTAGGACCTCAATGTGCTCTGCACAACTTTTATAACAGCAGCTCTGGCACCTGTGACACATTTGGAATCACCAGGGCAAGAGCGAGTCTTAAAGAATCTGCAAATCTTCGCTTTTCTTAGATACCCTACCTCCAGTCACTTGCAGGGCCAGGAGGGAGAAAGTATTACTTTTCTGAAATATGTTCCAGCAGATGTATTGGAGAATAATGTTAGTCATACAGCAGGCATTTTGGAACTGCAGGCACAGAGAACAAATAAGGCTGCTTTGCTTTCCAATCTTTTACAGGATTTTTTTCACTCTGGACTTATTGTGTGCATTATGCAGACCTTAGCCTGCATTTGGTGCGTTCTGACAGAAGAAAAGCGATCAAAGCCAAAAATGAACAATGCTTACTTCTTCTGTGGAGTTGACTCACAACAGTGTCATGCTTCTTTTCTGCAAGCCTGGTCCTTTTGAATGCAAATGCTGAGAATTTTTTGTTCTTGTGCATGCGTATGTACACACATGTTACAAAGAACAGTTTTAGAGTAACCTTCAATTACCACGCTGCACGTCACTGCCTTTGGAGTGGGAGCCAGAAGTGGCTGATGTGCTAAGGCAAGCAAAGTGCCATTTCACAGCAAGCTGGAAAGGGAAGGATGCTGTTCTCGCTCCTCCCTAGCCCAGCATGGGATGTTCGTCTGAAACATTCCCCTTGTGCTGCTCTGTGTGCTGTTGGGCAGAGGAAGGTGTTGACTGACTCAGCAGTGAGCATCTTGAATGTCTCTTCCCCCAGGTGACATATGGGGCTCTTTTATTCTGCCTTGGGAGAGTGAAAGGCAAGGGACAAAGGGAGAAGCAGCACCAGCACCCAGGTCAAGTAAGTGTGTTGCTAAAATGGTGGCAGCTTTAGCCCAGTAGTGCCAAGAATGAAGGTGTCGGCGCTGAAGAGGGTCTTGCAGAGGAAAACCAGACAGAAGCGCTTGGGGGTGCTGACGTGGAAGGAAGGGTGGAGAGAGAACAAGCAGCAGGACTTGCGTATCTTGTGGGAGAAGTGGGGAAGGGGAAGGGCAGGCAGGAGTCTGAACATGTCAGCAGGAGAGAGAGGTGGGCCCTCCCATCTTAGCTTGTTCCCATCCTTCTCGGCTTTCAGTCACTGATGATTTTCTGCACCTGGATGCCAAAAGGTGGCTATTTAATCACATTTTGGTATGATTACCTCTCATCTTATTTGTGTTTGGAGTGATTAGTTTATATTTACTATAACATTTGCTGCAGCCTCTAATCTAGGATGTTCACACACAGACAGGCTTTAAATAATAACTTTAATTCCTCGGTGAAATGGCAGTACAATGCTCTGAGAAGAACCTTACAGTCACAGATGGTGCTGAGGAAATATTTCACAATGAATAATTTATCAGGCAGACAAATATACCCAGCTAGTTCATGAACAGACCATGAAATTATTTGCTATTCAAAATTATTCATTATTTTTTTCCCAGTAAATGGTCCTCTCCCTCTGGTACATTACCAGTTTCTTCCAATAATTGTGATATGTGATTTTTTGCTACATTGAGAGTTTTATAAAATATTAACTTCTCTTTCTGGTTTCAGTTAGTTGTGTGGTGTATTTACTGCCTTGAAATATACTGTATTGAGAACCTGTCTACATGATATGTCCAGCTCAGAGGAAGATTAGATGGGCATGAATAAAAAGAAGTAGTGAAAGAAAAACCCACAATACAAATGATGAAAGTACTTACTAAGATGTCAGGTAGGCATGATTTTTAAAACAGATTTTGTTTTCATAATGCATTATGTAAGAAAAATCAGTAGCCCTCAGTCTCTTCAAAACAGGGAGCATTGTTGAACCAGATCATTATTTATTAAGACAGATTATCTCAGTTTCCAGAAAATGACTTGACAGGCTCAAAGTAATGCTATGCATGTCTGCCTTCATAAGGGAAATCTATTCAGAGTAAAAGACTTATTTCAAAGTGAGGCTCCCAGGAGGACGGTATGTATTCTAAGAGTAACATTCTATTTCACTGACTACAATAGTAGTAATCTGTTAACCTCTGAGGCAGCACAGCAGTGGGGCCTCATAAATAAAGCTGCAAACATTGATGAAAACATATAAAAATAATAAAAGCCTCACAGCCACTGCTGAAAAACTTGTTCAGGAAATGGAAAGCTCTTTTCAAGGTATGTGAAGAGGCAGATAATGAAGCCTGAGGTTTTGTATAAATACATACTAAACCCATGCATTGAAAAGGAATTGGTGAAAGTTATAAACCAACGTACCCTAAATCGTATCTGAGACTATGCTTTAGTAATCCACGGCACCTTCGGTCTGCCTCAGTCACAGAATCTGTCAGATTCTCCAGCCAGACCAAAGTATATACTTTTGCAGTGGTTTACTGTCACTGTAAGGTTCTCTCTCTTATTTAGGTGGTGTCTTTAATGAACTCTCTGCTCTATCATGCAAATCTGTGCGAATGTGATGGTACTCTACAACTTGCTGAGCTGGTTTGTTTAAGATTTTACTCTTAGCTACTTCAAGTGCTAGCTATCCCACTTTCTTGGCTAGGGAACCTAGATACTGCCATAGTTCCCTTAGTTCTTCTGTGTACTAAAGAATGGAGATACTCTTGCATCATTTGACTGGGTTTAGAGGGGCTCTGCTTCACACCACTGTGGAGGTAGAGCCAAGGAAGCCCTTGTGTCTCATGGGTGTGGGAGTGAGTCCTCTAGGTACTTCTGCACCCACATAAACTGTGCAATAAAAGCATATTCCTTGAAGTCAGGGTTTCTCACAGAGGGTTTTTTCCAGCTGTGTCTGCTCCCTGGGATCAAACTGAGCCCTCTTAGCTGACGCCAGAATGAGAGTGAGGTGTTCGGTTCTGGCAGAGAGAATCTCCCATCTATTTTCCACTGCTTCAGCTGCTGTATCCAGCTAGAAACAAGCTTTGTGAGCTGTGAAAAATCCCAGCCAAGTGGTGGTAGCATCAATGTATGCATTCATATACAGAATGCATAGGAAGCTGTTTAAAAAGAGAAGCACATAAACCTCCTGACGGATGATAGTGATATCTGGCACATGGAGACCAAATTGTTTTCTCAATTGATTCCTAACAAAGCTTTTAATCAGGTAGAATTAGAAGAGGACTCTAGCCAATGACTGTCTTTTCTAGCCACATTCCAGGCAAGAAAGGTTATAATTTGAAACCTCTTCTGCAGAGAACATCTCCAAAGTAAACCAGTTAATTTTAGTAATGTTTGGACTACATGGATAGAAATTTAATAGGTAAGAGCAACAAAGTTCTGTTAGAAGTAAGTATTTTTAAAATGTGTCTCATTTAAAAACAGCTGGGTCTGGGAGGATGCTTCCCTTGGCATGTCTTTTGAGAAAAATTTTATTCCCTGCCCCTCCCCAATTTTTGGAAGAAAACCCCCCAAACTCTCATGGAAAAGGCCTGTTCTACCTGCTTCTTTGCACTTCAGAATATCAGTTTCTGGGCTAGATCTTTTAGAAACAATTCCAGGCAAGTATGTCTCTGAGAAATGTGAAGAAGTAAGACATAGTAGACTGGGACAGTAGATAATAGTTCAAATCATCCAAATCTGGAACTATGTCTTATTTTGATCTGAGAGGGAGGCAGGGGATGCCCTCAGGAAAAAAAAAAAAAAAGGCAAAGCAAATCTCATGTGGTTGGAATTGACCTTAAAAATTAGTTGGAATCTACCTTAAAAAAGCAGAAAACAATAGTGCTGAGTACAAAATGGTCATAAATGAGGTAGAGCTGAAATTATAAAGGATAAAAAAAAAAAAGGCTGTTCTAATTTGGGGGCATGAACACTTGTATTTCCATTAGAGACTTCATTTATGATTTCTTTCAAAACTGCTGAGCTTTGGTCTGCTTAGAAGCCCATCTTGGAACAACCAAAAAGAGATTATCACTGGTATGACATAGGACACAATTGTGCAGAAAAAGTAATAACCCTGCAGACTTTTGCAATTTAAGCTGATTCCACTGTCTCTGGGTAAGGAATATTATGTGTGTACACATCTGGACATACATCTGCATAACAGCATTGCATGTAACCTAGTTGTAGCCATGTAGCCTGATAAACATGGTATTGCTGTCACTAGTAAAGAGGTAGCAGGCTTCAAGCTAACCCTGCAAGGTCATAGAACTTGTCAGGCTTTGTCTGAACTTGAGCTGCCTGGAGCTTTGCTTCTTTAGCTGTAACTGCAATTTTTTTTCTAATGGTCAGGTGTTTATTGCTCAATTTTTTACTTTTGCTTATAATCATGTGACATAACCATAATTTTTATATAGCTAGCAACAAGTAGTATTCTGTCTAGAATGAAATGTTTATGTCCATAGCATGATGATAGTATATAAAGGAGTACAGGTATGGTGTGATAGCAAATGCTTTTTGCTTGATAGTAAATTGCTATCAAGTGGGGACACCGTGAAAAGAACCTGTGTTTGTGGGGTGAGGTGGTAGGATGATAACCAAGGAAGCACAGCAGGGGAGTGGCAAGTCCAGACTTCTTTTTTCTTTTTCTGTAATAATTAGATCTCGACTAATAACTCTTGAGTCACTTATTCATCTAGTAAGATTTAAATTACATGAACAATAAATTTTGGCTTGGTGTTTCCTTTTTCCTTATGACAGTAATTTGAGTATAGCAAAGTAGCTGTGTCTAAACCTGAGCAGAGCTTAACTGTGACACTGAATTTAAGCCATTTTTAATTGAGCTCTCCATTTATGGCTCACTTCAATTACAACCCCACTACTTTCTCAGCAGGTCTGAGTCCAGGCTCGTTAGCTCTACTGCACCACTTCGCTCCTTCCCTAACAGGGTTTTCAGGCTGCTCTGACTTGAACACATTGCAGGGTGTTGAGTAGGAAGAGGGGGACAGGAAGGGGCTGGGGTGACATGGTGAGCTGGTGGTAGGCATGAGCCTGCCTGGGATCCTTGTAGACATGGAGGTTGACGTTTTAACCTTTCCCACCCCAAAAGTGCAGGGCTTCCTCTTCGGCAAACACATGGCTCACTCCAAATCTGAGTTGGGAAGGAGGAGCAGGAGGTGGGAGTGGTGTGGGTGACAGAGTCATTTGAGCTTGAACATCCGTCACTATTAGCATGATAGGGAAGATGTAGTGTATGTCCTCATTCTGCCAACGTGTCACAGATTGAGTTACCAGAAACAACTTTAAGAGGCTGAGTTAATTTGCTTTGGATTAGGGGGTAAATGTCTTTATTTTGAGCAACGCTGGTGAGAATGCATCACTGCAGCTGCCAATATGTAAAAGAATAATTTGGACCAAGAAGCTGCTCCCAGAAAGGCTAAGCAGAAGTCTGTCCTAACTTCTGTGGCTCCATGGTTAACCTCAATAGCCTAGCAGATATTGACATGCTATTAACTACTGCTAGATGCACATCCTGATTGTATTCCTAACAGGAATTCTTCAGGAACTGCTTTACACATGATAGTGGTTCACACATTTACTGGGTGTCATGAAATAGCTCAGCATACTTTGGCCACCTAAGCACAAAACCCCTAGCATCATTGTGAGAAAACTGGTTCCCATAAGTGGACAGATGTTAAGGAGACAACAATGAAATTCTGCAGTTTGCTGGTCAACTTACAAATAAGAAGCTTTGCCGAGGTTTATCTTCTTAAACTGTTGCATAATGGGGGTGCAAATAGCCTTACGGACCTGTGAAGTGTCATCAGAACATAGTAATAGAAATAGGTCGATGTTGTACCTAGAGCCCCCATATTCGCCTGCTACATACAAAGCATGCAAAATTTGATCTATATTTAGATAATTGCTCTTGACTATGTATTAGGAAGAATTGCTAAATAGGCAAAAAAATGCAAGTCAGACACAAAGATTTATTACCTGAGCTTTAGATTTGAGTTTGTAAAGCTCACTAGAATGAAGTTTTATTGTGGAAAGCATGCCTGGCATAAATGAACAGGGGAATTCTCTATAGGGGAGACCAATGGATACGTGACATGAAGTAGTTTTATTCAGTGCATTTGCAGTGAATCTTCTCAGTTAAATTTTCACTTCTATTAGCTTAGAGAAAGAAAAATCTGAATATTGACTATTTTTCTTCACTCTTATTAAAACATTTAACTTAAATACAAACATACTACTGTTTTTTTTAAATCAAATTGGGATATCAGTCTTCACAAATTTCAGATCCTTTACAGCCCATTTGATTTAAATACATTATTTGTGGGTTTTTTTCTTTCACTCCATGGCCATGATTCCAAATGTGTGTGGATCTTCCCAGGTATCTTCCCTGCTTTAACATTTTTTCAGACACATCAGAACTTCAGTAATCCCAACCATAATTGTGGGACGTGTCCTTGCCTATGGCAGGGGTGTTGGAACTCGATGATCTGCAAGGTCCCTTCCAACCTAAACCATTCTATGATTCTATGATAATGCTGGTATTGATCTTGGGCAGTCATGTGTTCAACTTCCTGAAACAAAAGTACCACATGTACCATTTCTGAGCATCCAAGCACATGTGGGAGGGACATGCTTCTCTTATCTCTGCAAACAATGCATTTATGTCTTTGGCTATGAGAACTGATATTTTTAATCACTACCTTTCAGTATCTTCAGAATGTTTAGGTAGATGGCAGATTTATGTAACACACATAAGCCCACAAGAATCACCAACTAAGGGAAGTGAATTGAACAAAACTGGAGCCTTTGAAATATGTCATAACTCACCCCACAGGTGAACTGTTGTATAATTGGAAATAATGTGCTTTGACATCACCTTCAACACTTGACAGACCTCTTTTTGGGAGAATCGCTGCCTTCCAGTGGCCTCCAGATAGCCATCTGTCCTGTGCGTACAGCGATATCCTGCTTGGCCTGATCCTTCTCTCTTCTTAGTGTGGCTCCCCACCAAAAAGGAGGTCCTAGCCAGTCTCTGGCAGATTTGCCCAGATAGCACACGTACTGTGTGCGAATCCTGCACATGTGACTAATCTATATTGTTTACATGGGACAAAGCCTTTTTCTCTTTGCCTTCACTGTGGGTTTTACTGATGCCAGTGAGATTGAGCTGGCACAGGAAAGTAGTATATGCTGTAGTTGCAGCTTAATTTTGCTCAGTGCACGTAGCTTTGGGCATGAGGCTGTGTAGTGCAGGGGTTACTGGGCTCTGTATCCCGAGGCCTCATCCCCAGAGGCAGAAGAAGTTTAACAGAAGAGCAAAGTGAGGAATACGGACTTCCTTTATGGTGAGCTAGCACCCTGTCTGGCAAACGGCAAATCTTTACCAGGGCCCAGTTTTTGGCAGTAAGTGCTCACTGCTTCATGAAGGCAAGTGTTTCTACAGTGCCTCAAACTGGGCAAAGCAAAATTAAAAGAGCTGCTCTCATACTCTTACCCTGCCGTGGTTCAGCACATCTTCCGGTGAGGGTTTAGAGACTGTTTCACAGTCTTTAGAGTTACGGTTTCTGACTTAGTAGTTTCATTTCCATTTGCACTATACAATTGCTTGTAGAGGAATGGGAGCAGTGGTTTTGTTTTATGGCATCCATTCCTCCAGCTGGACTACGGACAGACTAGCAGCACTATAAAGCCCTGGTAGCTTTACAGCATTTGCATGTGACCTCCAAACCAGGCTATAGAGGGTAACTCTTTTGGCTTTATGGACAGCTCGTTTCTTTAAGAACAGGCACTGTTTCTCACCTAGACCACACATTTAACTTCACAGTGTTTGATATGCGTCACTTCTATTTATTTTATTTTGGCAATTATTTTGATCAACCTTTCCGATTGATCAACCATTGGTCAACTGGACCAAGAACTTGTTTTGCTGTTACACAAACAAAGAAGATCATTCTGATTCTGTTGTACCCCAAAAGCTTGCAGCTGAACTAGCAAACAAGGTAACAGATGGAGACCAGATAGTTGTGGGTGTACAAGGAAGCAATGAAATAATGTTAGGCAGTGTGATAAATAGTCTAATCATAAAAGGGTTTTTGTGTGGAAATAACAGAAAAGGGTGAGTTGAAGAAGATTAATGAGTTAATTTTAGCATCTATTTATAGCAGCTTCTCCTAAGTATGTGCAGCAGTGTTACGGAAAGCACAAAGAGCTCCTGAAAACATCGCAAGTGACATGTAGTAGCTGACATTTTTGGCCATTGAGTATAAATAAGGAGACAGCTGGCCTTGTGATATCAAACAGAACGTGACTAAGGAACTGACTAATGGCAAAGGGACTTGAAGACAAAGCAGAAACACAATTAATGTGGCAAAAAAGAAGGAATAATGGAGAGATGCAAAGAGAGGAAAGGCACAGTCAAGGCAACTGACCATCACAACAACATTCAGAGTAGCCATGAGCAATGCAAAGGTGTGTCTGTCAAGGTCAGAAAAGGTTGTTGCTGTACTGGAAAGGCAATTAGTATCAGCTATCTGCTTGCACCAGTTATATCTGTATGGGAGGGGAGAAAAGGCATGTGCAGAAATAAAATGCAAGGTTTATGGATATCTGCGAAACGAAAGAGGCATGGAAGAAGGTCTGAGTCAAGGAAGACACAGTTTATGGACCTGATGACAAGCTGGACTGCAGTATTGTCCTGAAGCATCAGGGTGGATTGAAAAGATATTAAAGGCTGTCCTTTAGCCACGCACTGTTTGAACTGGTGGCTGGGTATCTATGAGAAGTGTCAGAGAAGCAGACCAGGATTCCTGTCTGTGCTGAAGGGAACGGGTGAAGAGCAGAGGCCGCTCCATGAGCTGTCTGTGCTTGAGACGAGAGTGTTTATGAGATGAGCACAGGGGAGAGAAGAGTGACAGGGACAGAACTCCCACAGAAAGCTGAAGAGGAGCTTCTGAGTAACATGTCACAGGACCAACTGGAGAGGTGGGAGGAAAACCAGGAGAGGACAAAATATTGGGTGCTAAAGAAAAATAGGATCACAGAGGAGTTCAGTTGTTGTTGCAGGCTGATGAGAACTCAGGGTCAACAGTGTACTAGCAGAAGAATAAGTGGTTACACCTCCTCTGTTGTTACCAGTTATGCCTAAGTAGAGTGGAAAAAACTGCAGCAAACCTGAAGTTATTCCATTACATTCATTGATGTGTCAAAATTGACACTGAGACTGGGTGCTTTGCATGTATATGACAAACTTGACTGTAATTTAGTAGTAACCTATTATTTTTGAAGTAGAAAATAACTTACTGACTTCCTTACAACTCTTACTTTGCATCTCTGCTTTTGTAGGACACTTCCCAATTTTATGCAGCATTTTATGTGGAATTATAATTTTTATTTCTGACTCTACAATGTTCATATAAATTAAACATTCATCATAGAACAGTAATTAAAGTTGATAATCCTCCTAGAAAATGTTTATAACTATTTTAACTACTCAGAAGTTAATTAAGAAAGTTAGAGGATTAAAGGATTAAAATAAACATTCATGGGGTGGCCAAAGGGTAAAATTATAAGAAAACAACCTTTGCAAGCTTTTATAGAGTTAAGTTCAAGAGAAAAAAATGCTGTTATAAATACTGACTAAAAATAAAGTGACAAGTTAACATAGAAATGACACCTGTTTATTTAATTTCCAATTTGTGTTATTTATTGGCAGACTATAGTGGCCTACTTAGACATGACTTGCTTGTGAGAGTATTATTTTCAATGAGAATAATACCATTGTCTTCAGTTAAGGTCCATAAACAAAAAAAAATTTAGAAAAATGGGGTAAATTGCATCCCTTTAAGATCAAAGCTTGTGTTTTCTACATTTGCTGTGACACCCAGATGCATGAGGCTAGCCTGAGCTACAACCATGTAGTTTGTGCTAGAAATTAGTGAGGTGTTGCTTTCTGAATTAATCTAGTGTGGAACAAAGTTTATGAAAAACCTTTTGCAGTTAGAAATTTTGTTTATATTTTGATTAAGCACTTTGATACGTATGCAAGGATATGTACGCAGATCATACTGGGAGTTATGGTTTTTGTGTAGCTTAACTTGTTATTCAAGGTCAACCTTTGACTCCAATGCATCAGTGGCATATGTACCACTGATTCACCAGGAACAAGAATTCATCCTCTAAAGATATTGTTTGAAAGGCTTAACTTCATGCTTATGCTAAATGCTCATAACTGCTTAACATAGAGTTTTCTACTGCAGCTTTTAAATAACTAGCATTTAGTCAGTCCCTAAGGTTTAGCTCAGTGTTTGGCACTCTGGAAAATTTTCTTAAAGATTCTGAAAATATGTATTGCAGAAATAGATAATTCACTGAGGAGGCCAGTCAAGGAAGTATATGGAACAATGTTTTTTTTTTTCTTATTTGTCTCTGTTAGAACACCAGAAAGTTTGATTCAAGAAACAGGGCTTGTCCAGAAACCCACTATTGCTATCAACAGAAAGCTCCAGTGCTGCTCACTTGGGTTGACGTGCCCAGCTCTAGAAAGGCAAAGCTTTGATCACCACAGTCTTTCACCTTGAAAACAATCATCCTTCAGTCCTTCAAGTGAGTACTACATTATGTTTTACAAATCTAATGCGCCAGCGACTGGTTAACCTCTGTGTTATTTTGTTGGTAGCTTTAATCATAGAATCATAGAATCATAGAATGGTTAGAGTTGGAAGGGACCTTAAAGATCATCAAGTTCCAACCCCCCTGCCATGGGCTGGGACACCTCTCACTAGAGCAGGTTGCTCAAAGCCCCATCCAGCCTGCCCTTAAACACTTCCAGGGATGGGGCCTCCACAACTTCCCTGGGCAACCTGTTCCAGTGCCTCACCACCCTCACAGTAAAGAACTTCTTCCTAATATCTAATCTAAATCTCCCCTCTTCCAATTTAAAACCATTACCCCTTGTCCTATCACTAGACTTCCTGACAAAGAGTCCCTCTCCAGCTCTCCTGTAGGCTCCCTTCAGATACTGAAAGGCTGCTATCAGGTCTCCCCGGAGCCTTCTCTTCTCCAGGCTGAACAGCCCCAGCTCTCTCAGCCTGTCCTCATAGGAGAGGTGCTCCATCCCTCTAATCATCTTAGTGGCCCTTCGCTGGACCTGTTCCAACAGTTCCATGTCCTTTCTATGTTGAGGACTCCAGAGCTGGACACAGTACTCCAGGTGGGGTCTCACAAGCGCAGAGTAGAGGGGGAGAATCACCTCCCGTGCCCTGCTGGCCACGCTTCTTTTGATGCAACCCAGGATACGGTTGGCTTTCTGGGCTGCCAGCGCGCACTGCCGGCTCATGTTGAGCTTCTCATCCATGAGCACTCCCAAGTCCTTCTCCTCAGGGCTGCTCTCCAGCCATTCTCTGCCCAGCCTGTATTTATGCCTGGGATTGCCACGTCCCAGGTGTAGGACTCTGCACTTGGCTTGGTTGAACTTCATGCCATTTGCATTAGCCCACCTCTCAAGCCTGTCCAGGTCCCTCTGGATGGCATCCCTTCCCTCCAGTGTGTCAACCGCGCCACCGAGCTTGGTGTCATCGGCAAACTTGCTGAGGGTGCACTCGATCCCACTGTCCATGTCTCCAACAAAGATGTTAAATAGCACTGGTCCCAGTACTGACCCTTGCGGGACACCACTCGTCACTGGCCGCCACGTGGACATTGACCACAACCCTTTGAGTGCGGCCATCCAGCCAGTTCCAATAAAATATAATGACATTTCTAAGCCTCACTTCCTTGCGCTGAAGAAATCTGATACGGCCTATTTTTGTGTGTAGAACTTTGCTTCAATACCATTTCCCCCTGAAATAAATGCCGAGGTTCTTAAGGAAACTAACACAATGGTTTTGAAGCCATGAAACATGTTTTCATGTCATACTGCTCCTTTACATCAACTACATCTCCTACTTTGCCTGAGCTGCCTCTTCCCTCAGTGAAAATCCCACACATCATGACTTAAGTGATATGATTCAAATTGCTCATACCCTTAAATGACAATGAAGTTTACAGATAAACACTGTACAACTGACAGCAGAATCTGGCCTTTGGTTTTTGCAACACAACTCTATTTGAGTCAAAAAGGCAATTTTTAGAGCTTAAAGCCATACTGTCAGATAATGGCCAAGCAGTTTTCATGTATTCACACCAGTGCTCCCAGAAGGGTTTTGAGATGGGGAACTTACTGTGAGCTGCTTTATTGAAAGGTTGTGGAAAAATAACAGCAAACAAAACAGCAGGTTTGTCTGAGCAAAACGTGTCGCACAACCCCCTCAGCTGTATGAACACGGCTGCCTGCTCCTGTTGCAGCTGATCCTGAAAAAGATCACTAAATAACTGAGCAGTAATGCCTTTTGAATATATAACATGCTACTTTGGGGGAGCTTGTATGAATTCTCTGATATAACAGATGCTCCTTGTGTAAGTAAATAGTGTCAATTAATGAAGCTTTCAGTGCTTTCACATATTTACTTTTTTTTCTGAGCTCCTATAGGGATATTGGGAATTCATGCCTGTAATATTCTTCCAGTGGAAAAGATTTCCGTGGTTTGGGTTTTAAAAGTCAGTTTAAAATCAGTTTGTTTTTATTGGAATTACAGTTCTTCAAAGTCAAGTGCTTCCTTTACACATAGAAGCATTAAGGACGTGTTTTAGCTATGGCATATGGCACTTGAAACAGGGGCTCTATTTATTCTGTCATCATTACAGGCAATGTTTCAATGAGACTGATGTGTTTCCATCAAAGGAAATAGTTTCTTGATAGTGTTGCCTTAAATAACTTGGAAACTAATTTTGGAAGAGATATCTGATGCCTCCTGTCCTTAGAAATTGATGGCAAGCCTCAATAAATGTTTAAGAAAGCTTGCTGAGCATGATACGGAAAGTGTTCTGGCTCTGTAACATCTATGAGAAGCACTGTGACTCTGGAAAGGGACTAATTTTCCAAATGGATTGTTCCTTGAGTCCTAACACAAATTCTTTTGTGACGCAGTTTATATGCTGTCTGGGATCCAAAGAGTTACACCTTGTTTGCACAAATGATGTAATCTATCTTTGGGGAAATGAAGCAAAACAAATTTCATGATGCATGGGAAAATTTGAGTTAGCTGCTGTGACTACCCCACCCCCCAGTCCAAATAACCAAGGAGATAAATTAACGATTCATTTCTACTTCCATTGTCTTCAGTTACTGGATTGAATTAGAAGAAACTGTGATACTTTCTTTATGAATTTGGGAAGTGCATTGATATCTGTGGCTCCTCAGCATCTCTCAAGATCAGAAGGTTATTTTGCAGAGCCATGAAAGCAGAATCCAAACTGAAAGCAAAATCCAAAGTGCAGTGGATCCTTGATCAGGCATTCTTCCCCTTTTCTATGTCTAGTGAAAACTCTTGGGCTCCTAAG
Organism: Chionis minor; assembly: GCA_013398295.1. Taxonomy (NCBI): domain Eukaryota; kingdom Metazoa; phylum Chordata; class Aves; order Charadriiformes; family Chionidae; genus Chionis; species Chionis minor. The sequence goes on from VZSF01007353.1 coordinate 232,106, forward strand.
AATTTCTGGGCCAGCATCTGCAGTTCTCTGTCAAGAAAACTACAGTTGACTTCCTGAAAAATTGTCTGCAAAAAAACTCAGTGGAAGCTGGAGGCACAAGCTGTGCTGTGCTGGAGGCACAGGCTTTGGTTGTGAATCTGATTAAAGTGCTGGGTTGCTAAATTCCTCATTCTGTAGAAGAAAATCATGCTTTTATAGTCTGTATGATGCACATTTAGAGACTGTTCCTCTGGTACTTTACTTTGGATATAGTGATTTCTATGAGTTCAGTTGTATCTTGGAGGACTTTGCATCATGGAAAAGTCTATTCAGATTACAACACACTGCAGAGGGCAAGGGAAACTAGAATCTGAGTGTTTCACAGAATGAATATGCCATACATAGAACGAATAATGTTTTGTCAGGGCTGTGATTACTTATGAACCCTGCTCCAGTTTTGGCCTAGAAACAGTGTTCTCGGTGCGTTTATGCTGATGATGGTATTTTGTTAAATCACAGCTCAATTTTGACTTAGTTTTTCTCATGGTAAATTAATATTACAGGCTAAAGACTTAAGGGCCTCTTTTATTTGTATGGCTTCAGATCAGGATTACTTTAATGGAATTAATTGTGTATTTCAATGGGAAGCTGACATAAAAGAGGAAGGAAGAGATGTGTTATTAAATCACAACAGAAAATACATTTTTGGTAACTCTGGTCTGCTTTTGCAACTCAGAAAAGTGTGGATAATTTTGTTTAGTACTTCAATATTCCTGGTTTGATGTAGCGCAAGCTGCCTTTAAAATTTGGAAAGCATTTAGGATTCTATTGTAGAACAATTTTGTATTAATTAAAGCATACTTGCTAAAATAACTTTGAGCCCATTGTTGAAAAGACATGAAAGAGAAAGCGGAGTAGTTACAGAGCCTTGAATCTTGGCAAAGCCATGATTTTTTGTTAGATCAGCGTTACCCAGACTGCCTCTTCTGATTTACATGTAGGTAATAAGATCATCAGTGTCTGCCCCAAAGTGTTACAGCCCCAAATCCCGAAGGATTTGGGGTCTTCTGTAGTGGTCATCAAACACACAGTCTGATCTGTGGCTTTACACCTGTATGTTTCAGTTAAGTCAGCGGAGTTAGCCACTCTGGTGGAGAAGGGCTATAGAACCTGGGAGAAGATCACAGAGTTGCACCAGCTGCTATGTCTCAGGAAAAGCCCTATTTTTAAACTAAATCAAAACACAACACAACTAACTTTTTTTTCCTTCCCTAAAACATTTTCTCAGTTCTCTTCTTTGCGCAGAAATGCTGTTTAATTCTGCTAGGCTGAAGTTATGCAAACCCTTAAATGGAGGGATAGAGATCTCAAACCCTCAGCTCCTGTATCTGACTGGGGTTACACCGTGGCGTAAGAGTCTGAAACCATAGCAAGTACCAAAACATTTTGCATAACTCAAAGGAAAACTACTCCTGATTGCCATCTAGTGAAGCAGACTAGTACGCTCCCTACTACGCCATTACCACTCTGATTATTTCCTGTCTATAAAAAAGCAAAGGGGTGAAATGCATCTCTCCCTCTCTATTCAGCCAACAAAATCCAAGCAGAAGAACCTTGGTGTCCCCATCAGGGGATGAGCCACAAAGAGAGGAGAATCAGCGCCATGACCCTGCACTACTTATGAACAAAACCACAGAGAAGGACAAATGTCAGCAAGTTTCTTGTTCTGTAGATATATGTTGTGTGGAGCACATACCCCTTTGTTCCAGGGCTATCTTTAAATAGAACTGGGTGAAATTTTTTCACAGTATGTGGACGCTATTGAATTTTAATGGGTAACTAACTTTTTGTAGTTGAAAGCTCTATGACCTGTAACAATTCCTTTTGCAGACAAGTTCCTTTTCTTTTGCAGTATGTGCTTAAAGAAAGCAGATGTTTTGCATAGAAATCTTCATCTCACTAATGCCTTCACAACTCGTTTGTTGGTCTTGTCTACAGTCAATCATTTCCTTCCACTACTAGTTTAAGACAGTATAGGAAAGATTATTCCCTCTTATGCATCTGTCTCCAGAGTTCGTAATTAATTCATTGAACCACACTGTGAACTCAGTATAATAAGGACTTATATACATTTTAAAATCTTGTTTCTGTGAGATGTGGAGACCAACCTATCATTGTTGGATAGACTGGGTCACATTAGTCACAAACAATGAACACAAACCACTTCTTCAAAATCATGATTCTTAGTTTCTAAACCAGATGAAGACAACACGCGTGCTGTGACTTGTATGCTCAGCTATCAGGTTATTCTGAGGCACCACGCTCCAAGGTAACTCACCAGAAACAACATGTAATGTTTTATATTCTGGGTAGTTTTTTTCGTGGTGGTGTGTGTATTTCTGTTTTAAGCAATGTATTATGCAAAACTTTATTTCAGCTTTAAGCAAAGTGACTTCAGTCTCCTAGAACCTGGGCTGAGTTTTGATGCTACTTTCCAGCTTGCATATGACATTCCACAAGTCTTTTGCTACTCAAAACACCCTATGCTTGCAGTGGTGTCTCTGCCCATATTTGTTGTTGTCTTGAGACTAAATCCTAAATCCCAGTCATGGGATTGCTCAGTTTGAATAAGGGTTGGAAGAGTGGGAAGCTGTGATTCAGCTTATACAGTGATGATACTTTATAAGATAATAAGATTAATTAAGATAGGTAAACTTTATTAATCTATTTTTATAACCATAAATAATGGAGCAGCAATTAACATTTAAAGAAGCAGAACCCTGGCCTCTTTGGAGAAGCAGGACTAGATTCTGTTTTTCTGCCAATCGAAGGTAACACTGTTGGTTATGGTAAAGTTACCCTGAGTCATAAAAGGTAAAGGTTTGCTCACAGTACTGCAGAACTGTTCTCTCAAGTAAAGGGAAGGGAGACAAAACCTGCTTGATGCCAAAGCTAAGTCACCTGAATGTCCTGAAGAGAGTGTAAAGAGTGTGAGCAAGCAGAAACTGAGCCACAGGGTGCTTAGGAACAGAATAATAAAAAAGATGCCAAAATTGAACATATTTGGGCTCGATCACATGTAAACGCTGACAAAGCAGGTGGACATCGAACTACCAGGTGATAACAGCATGGCCTTGCCAGAGTCCTATAAGGATGCTTGCTGCTGTTCCTGACACCAAAGGGAGAGAAATGGGGCGAGGCTCCGTGTATGTGCGCATTTGAGAAAAACAGCTTTGGCAATACCTCTCAGGAACTGCAAGATGGCTAGTTGTTTCTCTGAAGACAGCTGAATTTTTTGTAGAGCTTTTGTCATTTGAATGGGTGCAATCCGTCCTGCTCCTAGATGAGCCTGAAACTCCCATGTAAAATTGAGGAAGGAAATAGGAAGAAGCAGGCATTTGATGAATCTCTAAAAATAAATTAAAAAATACCTTCAGTTCTGGTTAGAGGTAGGGGTAGAGAGGTGATGGGCAATTACTTCTAACAGTTAGCTTGTGCTGGAGGCCAGCAAAAAGTACACATAACTAGTAAATGCCTTTGGGATGATGCTGTCAGTAAAATTACTCACAGCACTCCCAGAGACTGATTTGGATTAACTTCCGGCCAAAGAGTTCAGACCTGCCAGTGTTACTCAGACTTGTACTGTGTTTCAGCCTCATGTACATGGCTCTGGGCATGCACTAAGCAATTTCTGCTCTGCACTCTGGTCAGAGGGAGGAGTGACTTTGAAAAGGCACCCTGAGCAGAGAGCAGGCATAGCTAGTTTAAATCTCTTTATGGGGAAGGTGAGGATTAGGTGGGCAGGGTGAAGCCCGTCTTAGCCGCTTGCAAAGCCGCAAACATAGAGACTGTTATTCCTGCCACTTGGATTTTTGAGTATTAGCAGCCACTCTATAACATCAGTTTGCATGTAGGGAAAAAGTTGGTTAGTCAGCTTTTGAGTGCTGCTTCACAGCCTGAGGACAAGAAAAAAGTCGACTGTGCCTTCCAGGAAAACAAACAGGAGAAAGGGCCTCTCTTTAAACATGTAAACCAGCAGGGAGCCACGTGCACACAAGGGAGAGCAGAGGGAAAGGACAGGGCTGTCGTTCAGCTTCTCCTTCTGCTTGAAGCCTGGTGACAGAGGCAGAGTTGCTCAGCGGGTGTAAACAGCATTATCCTGTTCTCTTCAGGGCTCACAAGCATCACAAGCTCGAAGTGAAAATATGTTTGTGCTTTTTCTCCCCGACTGGTATTTCAATTGCAGGTACGCTAACTTTGATGTAGTTAGCACTTGCTTTTCCCTCACGGTACCAGGAAAATGCCTGCTGTGGCCTTAATGATTCATTTATACCCACTGCTGAGAGGAGTCCTGGTTTCTGTTGTAAATTTGTAATGTGCATGTGTGCGTGTGTCAGACTCTACTGGGGTATAAGATTATACAATTTTACTTGTTAAAATAAGGACAATTTGCAAAGCCTGGGAGTTGGTTCAGGTCAGAGTGGTTTGGGTAATGATCCTGCTTCTCCATGTTACAGTAAGTGCCTTTGGTTTATATCATAAATAGAAGAAAAACTTTCTGTTAAAGACTAAAATTTTTCCTTTGCTGGAGGGAGTGCTGCAGCTTACTCAAAGTAAACCTCAATGCTTCTGCTGTAACTGTGGTTTTGGAAGGTCTTAATGCAATTAAAGTTCTTTCATTCAGAATAATGTAACGGCTTGCAGCTTAAAAGCAGTTGCTTACTTTGAATGCATTAGAGAATTGCAGAAATCACTCTTGCAAATGAAATAAAGCGAGATTTTGCTTCCAAGGTTTGCTCAGCTGACAGCTGAGGTGCTCAGGACCTTTCAGGATTAAACACTATGTCAGGCTAGGCTGGATAATTTCCCTGTTCTGCCTTCATATAATTCAGACAGCTGGAAAACTAGTCCCAGACACTGAGCTGATATTTTGCTGGATAGGTAGCTGAAGCACCTTTCTCAAATCTGGTTTTAAAAAAATTCCTACTGGAACTGAGAAGAAATTCAGACCCTTCTGCTGCTGGTACAACTGGAATAGCTATTCTCATTTCCATACGTGATGTTGGAGCTTCCAAAGATATCCAGAGAGGTAAAAATCTATTCCTTTTTTGTGGCATTTAGGTGCATAATAGCTTGAGATCCCCTCAAGATAAATTTAAGCACCCAAGCGTTTCCTTGATGTAGGCAGAGCGAGCCGATTTTCTGAAGTGATGAGCAGCTCACTTCTCTGCTGGAGGTGCACACTATCTCTCTGTGCTTAGGACTACAATTTCAGGCACCCAAATTTGAAGATGTCAGTATGGGTCTTTGGGTGACCTCATAAAATTGCTAACTGTGCCTCTTTTGTAAAGCATAGGACTGCTTAGGGGCAGCTGGGTTTCCTCGGTCTCACTAGCTCCCCGGCTCCTCCTGGCTCCAGATAATGCCAAGGCTCCTGAGGGTGGCCCTGTCCCTGACAGCAGCAGTGGATCATGTGGTGAACCAGCCCTCACTATGACTGGAAGGGAGGCTGCTTGTCTCGATGTGTACTCTTTCTTGCAAATAACAGCAGCACCCTTTCTTGCCTTCAGGAAACTTCTTGGATTTCAGTCAATAAATCAAGTCCCATCTTCAGCTTCAGTGTCGTGAAACAGTAGGCTACTTTCACACGATTCAGTCTTATGCCTTGCCGACATGCAGACTGTTTTTTGGTGGATTTTTTCCCAGGCTGTATGTTTAAGAGCATCAGTTTTTCCAAGCAGAGGGACCAAGCCCCAGCAAACATCACTGCAAGAGCAGTTTATTTGCTGGCTTTTGAATAGCATAGTTTCTGAAAGCTGCTAAAATAGAGAAAAAAGAGAAGTCATCCAGTGGGTTGTCATGTTCTTCCGTACTGCTGCACACCTGAACATGCTATGATAAACCTTTCCCAAAGGTTTCTAAACCACTGTTGAGTCTTCCTCACAATCTGCCTGTTTTCTTGTTCTGAAGTGTGGTGCTGGTGCTATCCCAGGCATTTCAGCCAGAAATGCACTACTGCCAGGACCAACTACCAGGGCAAAAAGGAAATATTTCCACCTATCTTGGTAAAGGAGTCAGGACAAGAAGGAGAGGCTATAAAGATTAGGTCAGCAAGACTTTGACTTCAATTTCTGGCTTCCATTATTGCCTACCAAAAAAACAACAAAAAACCCCAAACAAACCCCACCAAACATCAACAAAAGGAACAACCCACAAAGAAGGAGATGCACCTGAAATATTACCATGGATTTGCCATGCATACACATTAAGCTCTTCAGCTTTAGTTTTTCTCCTCAAACTGCTTGGAAGGTAATGCTATAAATCAGAAATCATCATACTGGCTGAGCTGATAACACCCTTTCTCTGGACTAATTGAGCAGATCTGCCAAGTGACCATGGCAGCCAGCACTGACAATACAAGAAGCCAGTATTGAGACTCAGCCTTGAGAGCACAAAACATCTGCTCTGAGCACGGTGCTGCCTAGGATGAAGGCTGCAGCATTGTTCACTTGTGTGTCTGTTGTGTCCTGAGGACTCCAAGAGAGCTTGCAACAGTACAGGTGGGTTTCGGTCATAGCCACTGTTCAGTCTTCACATGTCGATGAAACCTTTTGTTCCTCGCAGGTCTATTTACCCACAAAATAATTATTACATAGTATGTTGCAGCAACGTTGTGTCAGAAAACAACCTGAGAAGTTTTGTTTGTTCTTTAGCTTATAGCGTTTCATATTTTCTGGGTTTAAAACTTTTTGGTGTGTACCATTTCATGAACTCTATGGGCACACAGTGCTTCCTCCTGTAACTCTTAGTACTCTGTGTCATTCGTCAATACACTCACCATTGCTCAGTGCTAAAGCTTCTACACAACTATTCCTATAAATTTTATCTTTGTGATGCTTCTTCTCCGAAAGCAAGGTGTAAATACAAATGTCTCAGATCTGCAACACACAGCACATCCCCATCTACTTGAAGAACAACTGGCAGATGCTGAGAAAGGCATCTGTTGAAAGGAGACATGACCATCGCTTTTCCGGTCACTTCTTTATGCTGGGAAAGGACTGAGACTCCTGAGTGTAGACCTAAGAGGTAAGTGATAATTACCAAGTGGCAGAACCAGAGTTAATATCACAACTTCTCCACTTGTGAAAAATTAACCTCTGTATTTAAATGTATCAGCTTGAACTGAATAGGAGAGAATTATTTTAAATGGTGAAATGCAGGTTCTCTAGGCAGATGGTTTAGGGACTTCTCTCATTAGTAATATTGTGGTAATATGTAAATTAATTTACTAGAAATCATAGAGTTTAGCAATGAAATGAACTGCCAGTTTTCCTATTTTTTTGTTTTTTGCCCCCTGATTTTCCCCTTGCAATAACGGCAGCTCTCCCCACATCATCTCCAACTTCTCTCTTGCAGTTCTTCTTTGCTCTCTCTGCAACCCCAACTTCATTGCTTCTTCAGTACCTCAAAGGGTCTCTTTCCTTCACTCAAATCGCCAACCTTCACAAAACTCCAGTGAACATAATGTCATGGAGACTCTACCTACCTCTGTCAAAACAGAATTAAATTGGCCGACAGATTAAGAAGCTGTTGGGAGGACTGGCAAACAGACAGGCTGATTGCATAAGCCTCATTTTCTTACTACACCAAGCTAGAAGGTAGTGATATATCAAATACAGATAGTTGATCTAAATGTGAGGATGTAATAAATTATTCTGAACATTGCAAATAAACTGTCAGAGATTTATATTTCCTAAGAACTTGTGCCAGTAGACAAAACCAAAATTTTATACAGCCAAACAAGCTTGAAGACAAACCAAGGCAGGATCAGACAGAACTCTGGTTACAGTCATTAGGATTTTTTCATAGAAAAGACTAAAAGACTGTAGAAAATAAAATCAGCACTTATGCATAAATGTTAAGGTAAGATAGGGATTAAACTGGCAGAGCTCTCAAGAATCACTAGCCTTATGCAAGCAGGGAAGTAAGCGTATATCATTTGACAAGCAAAAAAAGGCATTAAATGCAAATAAAATGAGACAGGTCACTTTGTAAGGTATATAGTTGAATATCATTCACAATAGTGTGGTTAGTGTTTTTCCTTTCTCAAAGGGAGTCTATTAGTAAAATACTATCAGATTAATACCAGGCTTTAAGGTTATCCTTTGTAAAAGAAGGCTAAACGCGTAGAAGTTGGGTGTGTAACCTTTTCAGAGTGAAAAGTATACTCCAAGCAATTTAATGAAGCATGAACATGTGACTATAATAGCAACACAATATAAAAATGGTAGTAACTTCTGATTCAGCAGTTCAGCTCCCTATGGGACAGATCCTGTCTGATCATATAGTCAGAAAATGCCGTCCTAAAATGCAAATTTTGAAAGGACTATGATCAGTCTCTTCTGAATGCTTGCATAATGTAAGTCATCAAATTTTACTCAGTAACTCCTGTGGAGAAGGTTATTATTTTCCATGCTATGTAATTGTAAACTATCAGCTTCAATACTTCGTGGCTGAGTAATAGCGTATCTTTCAGAAGGACATCCAATTTAAAGCTGATGACTAATGAACGACTTCCCTTGTGTTCCAATGATTCGTTACAGTCACTGTTAAGGAGCTGGATTATATTTGCAATTTGTTTTTAATTCAAACTTCATTTTTAGTCATGGGTTCTTGGGACATATTTGTTTGCCAATTTAGAAAGGTCTTTAAAGTTGGACACCTGTGCAGGTATTTGGAAATTGCATTCAAATTGTCTGCTAATCTTCTTTAGCCACTGGTTTCAGCAAGAAGATGGTTTGATAGCCCAGGTGCTTTGAGCTGTGCTTAGCTAAAAATAGGCTTGGCTGAGCTATGCTTAGCTGAAAACAGAAAGGAACAAGCCACTACAGACTGTTTACTTCTCAGAGTTCCATGGAGCCAAATTCTGCTGTTTCCCTTACAGGTTGTGTTGCATGTGAAAAACAGGGTCCAGCTCAAAATTTAAATCAAACTCTGAGTTTTATGGCTAGTGGTTACAGTTTTCATACGAAGGGCTACCTTAATCTAGAAATGTACAGCAGCATGTTCACAGGTAATGTCTTAGTGTATTACTAACACATGGGAAATTTGCTAGCAGTATTTCACTTAAGGAATAGAATTTTAAAGCTGAACAAATATGAGGAAGCACTTTCTATGCATATTCAAGACTGATTTGTTTGTTTCATCTATGACTGTGAATCTTCTGTGTTCTGCTTCTGAGAGTACCAGCATACTCAAGTATTGCTGTGCAAATACTGGGAAAATGTATACTTTTTTTAAGCTTAAATATGTCAATATTTGCTGAAAGCAAATTTTAACAAGAATATTGGAATGTGGAGTTCTAGATTCATATAGTACTGTTTAGTTACAGAATTTGCTTAGGCAGAGCCCATTAAAAAGAAGAGGATATTTCTAAGGCAACAAACACACAGAAGACAAATAACCTTTCATTTTATTATACACTGCAGCTATATGTCTCGCCTATAATCAAGTCTAATATGAATATTGTGAATCCAAGGATAAGAATTACCAAGGAGCTGGGGTAAAGTCTGTCTGCTTGGGTTTTCCTCTTGTGGACCTAAGGATGGTATCACCTAGGGCAAAGAAAGAAATGGTGCAATTAAAATAGAGCAAGTTAAGATATTTTATCCCACTTGTTTCATGTTAAAATATAATTTCTCATTCTAGAAGCCAAAGAGTTCACTTCTGCAAGAGGTAGTGGTTTTGTGCCAGTCAGGCAGTCTTAGGAAACTCACGTGCTTATCTCACTTTTAATAGCCACAAACAAAAAGTGTTGTAGATTTTTACATGAAGTTTTATTTTTCCAACACACACAAACAGAGTCATAAGGTCAAAAACCCACTCTTTTGTGAGATTCATTACATCCCGACCTAGTTAGATTTCAGACAGTTAATTAAAACACCTCTTTCATGCAGTGAAAGAAGTTAAACCAGAAAGAAAAAAACACCCATCTGTGAGAATGAGGCAGCGAATCTGTACATTTTCTGTGAAGTGAAAAGCATGATAAGGCCAGTGAGCTTCAGACTTACAGCTTACTGTATGAAAGCATATCTGCAACATGCATCATAGATGTGGGGCTTTTAGAGCAAATATTGTTGTATATTTTTTTATACAAAGTGGAAGTATAAAGTCTTTAGCAAAATATACAGTTACAGAGCAAACAATGTTCTTTCTATGGAAAACTTATATTTGTCTGTGAATTGCTCTGTGTTCTAGAGAAAAAAGTTAAACATTAGTCACTAGAGTAATAGGCTCCTCCTGCTACTAAGATATTCAGTACAATTCTAAATTTATTTCTCTGGCCAAAATAGTTCTTTCCTACATTTTATGACTGAGGGCTAAGAGACCAATTAAAAACAAAACAGAACAAACCTGTGAAAACTGAGTACATATGCTAAAGTAACAACACAACAAGAACTGGGAATGTTGTACTGTGAATGGCTGTTACATTTTCTGCCATTTTCCCAGTACACTTATGTTGCTGGTACCACCTAGAAAGACACTGTGAATGCAACTAAACTATTAATTACTTCCAAAGCATTTGTAAAAAAAAAAAGTTAATGGCAACCTCTGCATCTAAGCAGATGTTGACATTTCATTTGATTGTTATTTAATGCACACTAATATAATTGATATAATCAGACCTTGAACTGTAGACATGCACAGTTACAAGTAATATTCTTTTTTGAGACAAATACTGCTGCTTCTCTGTTTTGTGTTATCCTAAGAATAATAAACATTCATTAGCTGTTGTCTGTGGTAGACTTTGCAGTAAAAATGACTGTCAATAATTTTTTTTAAGTGAAAAGCTGCTATTTTCCACAATGAAAAAGAATTTTTGCTTCTGATTTTCTTCTTATAAAGAAGAAAATAGTAGAGCCTAGTTTATTAAATGTGTGCCCCATTTTCCTTGTGCATTCTTTTCCAGCGTCTGGCTCCCGTCACAACTGTGATGTCTTCCTGAGGGAAAACTAGTGCTTGCTGCAGGTAGTGTGGGGATAGGTGTGCTGATGAGCCAGACAATTCTTGTTAGTTGAGTGGCCAAGTGTGTGCCACTGCTTGTTGTTCTCCCTTTTCCATCCTGAAGCACAGATTTGTGTTTTTCAGTTTTTTTTCCACAGAAGTAACATGAAGTCAATAATTTTGGAAATCTCTCTGTCTTGCAAATTAACCTGAAAACGGTCAATTACTGCAGCAAAGAGCAAAGAGAGGGTCAGCTAAACCCATGCAGGATGTTTGACGACACAAACTGAATTTATGTACAAAGTCAGATTGAAAAGTGCCAAGTTATGTACCATTTGTTGTGTTAGTATCTTTCTATATACTTTCTTTTCCCCCCTTTTTTTCCCAGCTTCATTATACCTTAGTTGATACACAATGAGGAACCAACTTTTAGAAAACTTTCGTCCACTAGCCTTTGTGTTTTGTTCTGTAAACTACACAGATCTCTGAACTTTTTAGATTTTCATCAGTTTTCGGCTTGTTACAAGATTTTCCATTGTTGCTCTTAATAAAAATTCCATTTTTCTTTCTCCCTTCTATTTTTTGTGCTGACATTTAGAATTTTTTTCCCATGCTTCTGGTAATGAAGCAAAAATTTGAGTGGATTCCTTATTACTGTAAACAACCTGCTAAATGAGCAGGTACATTTCACTTCTCAGTGTTTTACTCTCTGACTGCCTGGGACAGATGTGAATGGAGCTGATGTATCTGGGGAAGAGGACAGCAATTTCTGCAGTGATATGACATGCATCACCCACAGAAGAGTCCATCCTTGAGGTAATCCTTCCTAAAAATAGGCAATACACTGCTGAACACTTTTTTTTTTTTTTTGGCTCAGGATGTGACTATCGTGAGTATAAGTGTAGCCATTTTTAAGTCCATAGGAGGTCTGTGCTTGCCTAAACACACTGGTATTCTACTCTGCTTAGATGATGGGCAAATATTGCCCTAATGCTCAAGCTGAAAATACTCGTAGAGTCTCAGATGTTACCCTTGTTTCAGATATAAATGAAATAAAGGAGAAATGAACAAGTCTGTAGTCCCTTTTGAAGTATTAGAGGAACAACTGTGATGTGGTCAGTGAACCTTATGAGCCCTGGAGCTTCCAGGGCACTTCCAAGCAGTGCAGAAAAAGAAGTAATAATAATATATTTCTCTCTCATGCTGTATTAACAATATATAAAAGTATTTATTTATTTATTTGCTATATACTTGTTGGGAGGCTTGTGGCAGTAATTTGTACATGCTAGTAGAAACATACTTTCTATTTCTTAATGCTTACAGTGTGAACTTTAAGATTTTTTCATCAAAACTAGCTGGCAGTCTCTTAGTTCCTACAAAAGGGACTCAATCAAACAACTTTCCAGGGCATGTCATGGCTTGTGTGTTTGACGTGGCTGGAAGGCCATATTATGATGTCATCTGGGAATTAACAAATAGCTATCCCAGCAAGCTATGGCTGGGCTTTGTGAAACTTAGCCCAAATCATCCTTTGTTGTGTGACGAACTTGGAGGTTGATGGTGTAATGGGCACACCAGCTTGCTCTCCACAAGACCTTGATGGCACAGGAATGCTATCTTAGTTTGACTGAAAAGTATTCAGAGCTGCATGCTAGTAGTTAAGATGAAATCACAGGTACAGATGTTTTGTTCTTAATTCGAAGAAAGTGGTATAATGTTTCCAAGACTCAAATTGAATCTTTCCAGGAACTCAGTTTAAAAAGTCAATGTTGAACATATGGTATGTAGAAAGATCAGCTGTGATTCAAACTTTTTTTGGTTAAACTCACTTTTAATTTTGGAAGCACCAATTAATCCCTTGTACCTGAGAAAACATCAGCAAATCAGGACTGTAAGTGCGAGTAAATTAGGCTTTATTGTAAAGCATTATATTTGAAATTACTCATCTGACTCCCAGTGACTTCCAGCAAGTGTATTACTAATTTAGTACAATAAAAGGGCATGAAATTTTGAGACTGGATTGTCCTTATCTACTGCCCTAGTGTAGCTTTAACACAGCAAGTGACCCCCACATCAAAGCAGTGTTAAAAGGAGAATTAAAATGGTATAAGCTGAAAAGCTTCTGTTTATTGTATTTGGCAATGCAGGTCTCCTGTCTGTTCAACACAGGAACAGAGATCCTGTTGCCATAATGGACAGCAAGGAGAGAGTTTCTAAATGAAAAACAATACTTTGGATGGACTTTCAAGTTAGTAATGTGTGTAAAGATGCCATTGAGGGTAAGATTTTCTGGTTTGACTTGGGAAATTTTGCAAGTTCTCTGTTATTCTGTACTGCTTTGTGAATTAATATATTCAACTCAATATAACTCAATTTTAAAAAGAATCAACTCAATATAAACTCAGTTTCATATATTAAACTCACTCAGGATTAATATCTATAAGCATGCTGTTGTATCTACAGATTTGTAGGTGTGTCTGCAGAAGAGTAGCTACTTCTACAGGCCTGCATATGCATTGAACGTGGCAGGGAAGGTTGGATTCTCTAGGTACAGAACAGGAAGTGTGGTTTTCCTTTGGAAGATGTTTAACTGATTAGCTTTTATGGGTAGTTTGCAAGCAAACAAGAGACTTTATGAACCCAAATGTATTTAGTACCTCCTTACTTTTCAAAAGTAGACTATTTTGTGCCTCTGTGCTTTGCCAGCCAGTCTCAGCAAGCAGCTGAGCCCTGGGGGCCTAAAGGTACGGATGAGTGAAGACGACTGGCTCTCCTAAATTAAGTTTCTTTCTGTAGGGTGAAATTATATGTGGATGTGAGGTTTTGCGGTGGAGTTGCCATTTTAAGCAAGGCTGGTTATTAATCAGCTCCCACTGCATGTGGCTTTGTCTAAGCATTGCTGCCAAGCCAGCCCCTCAGCCCGAGGGAAGAACTGACACGAGCAAGCCACCACTCTGCCAAGCCGCTCTGACAGATACGCTGGATCTGCCCCATGCAAACACCATCTTTTCTGATTTCTATCTCACTGAGAATAAATGGATCATACAAGGGAATAGTCATTGCTTAAAACACACTGATGTTCTGCGTGGCTGGCTGTAATCTTTGAGGCAGGAGCCATTCACACTTGACTGGTTGCTACCTAAAAACTGCAAAATGTCAAAGCTGAAGCTGTAGAGACGCCGCATAGAGATCAGCTGCTTGCTGCAGCTTTGATCTTTTATCAGCTGGTAAACGTTTGGCATGCCCACAGCAGCTAAATACAGGGAAATGCTTCATTAAGTTAAAAGCTGTGGTACTTGGCTGCCCATGCAGCTTTCTAATTAATTGAAGAATCCTTCAGCTATCACTCTAATGGTCCTGCCCTTTGCTAATGGAGTGTCCTTTGCTACTGTGCTTTTGCTCTGAAGACAGTCCACATTGAGGTACAGTCTCCTGGCAGGTGTGGCTACGGCCTCAAGGGACCTAAGTCCCTGATGCTCGGTGACCTGTCCCACCTGTAGCTGGACCATGAAGGAAAGCTTTTATCCTACATTATGGTGGCAGAAAAGATCAAATGTCACCAGTGATGTGACTTTATAGGTCAGGTGGCAAAGTGGAGGGATCACTGCTTTCCTTCGTGCTCCTCCTCTTCTATCTTCTGGTTCCACATTTTAATTGATTTTCCTTTCCGTGCAGCTTCTCTCACAAACTTGCCCATGCTTTCCTCAGCTCAGCAATCCTTCAGGTGCCTGGGAGTGCTGCTGCTTCCGTGAGAAATGCTCTTCCTCTTGGGCAGAGTCACCAGTAAGCCAAACCACATCATGCTGGTGGGAACAGTGATGGCTGCATGGGCTGGAGTGCAGGAAGTATGTCACCTGGAGTTTCCAGTGGAGATTTCAAGATACTGCCTTCCAATACCAACATAAGATGAAAAATGACATTGCAGCAGAAAACCTTCTGTAGTCAAAAGCAACTTCATGAAGATCAGAATTCTGGGTTTTCATTGACTTTACCTGAAAAAAATAAAACTGTCTGTGAAGATGGTGCAGACCACAGAATGCATAGAAGGAAAAAAAAGCCTGGTTCCTCTGGGGTACTATAACATGCATTTGCTCAAGTTTATAATCTACATCACACGTTATTGGTATTGCTTCAGTGTACCCATTAAGCTAAAGACAGTCATTACTTTTTCAGTTTTCTCCAAAAAAGCTATAGCTTAATTTATTCCTCAGTAGAATATTGACACTGGTAAAAAAAAACAAAAACAAAACCAAAAACAAAACAAAAAGCTTTTGAGTGTCTGTGTGAAAGGCTTTCTGTGGTGAGACCGGCTTTCTTGTTCTGCTACTGTTTCAGTTTTGCACAGAGTTTTGCCCTAGACTCTGTCTGCTCTCCATGCTGGTGTGAGTTACCAGTTGCCACTGCTGTGGTGAATCTTTAGTTACTTTCCTTAACTGTTTGTTCCTTTGGGATTAGACTGTGCTATTTCAGCATGAAACAGAAACATGCAAGGTTTTTATTTGAGTTACCTGAATCAAAGTTCTAAAGCTCTGAGCGCAGTGTAAGGCAATCTGCAAGAATATGGCAATTGTTACAAATGAGTTGAACATCAATTCGAGTGATTACAAAAGCAGTGTTGGTAGTGACTGGTCACTGCGACCTCCAAAGGCAATAGCTATGAATCAAATGCTATATAGAGGTATGAAGCATAGATGGCAGTGAACATAGAAAATATATGTTGCTTCAAGGCCTCTTGCTTTTATTCTGATAGCTGTCTGCCACCATGCATGAACTGATTGAGGTCAGTCTCTAGACTTCAGACTGCCTGTTACATGTCTGTTATAATGTTGGTTTTGATGATCTTTTTCATCAAGATGCTCTAGTCTAATTCTCACTGTGCAGCTGGCTCCCAGGCGCAGCGCAAGTCAGCAGTTCTGTAAAAAGAAGCTTTCTGTGATCTGGGTCTGTGGGAGAAGCCTCTGTTTTTCACAGGCGTCAGCCCATGTAGTCAATTCCCCAAACTTATTCTCCCTTCTTATGATCGTCCCTTTAGCCTTCCCTTGGTGGCTTTCCACAAGATAGTTTCGAGGTTTTCTATAGCTGCCTTCCATCAAATTGTGAATAAATTCCCACAGTAAAATGCACTGCACAGAAACAGTGTTGCAGTCCTTGTAAGGAAGTAATTTGTGATTCAAATTTTTTTGTTCTACTTGTACTAGGAAATGCGCTGGATCTTCATGTGCTGCATCTTTTGAAAAGTAAGCTTCAAAGATGTTCTTGAATCAGGGACTGTTATGAGTAAATATCTGGTGGGAGTTAATGATAAGTTCATTTAAAAACATTTTATTGCTGCTGCAGTGCTGTGGGAATAAATTTTCTGTGTTAATATTAACACTCATAATCAAGAAGACTGAGAAATAATCTAATCCATGTCATTTCTTAGACACACTTGAGTGATCAAAAGGTATCACAGAGATTAGGGTTTCTTTGTGTCATGCAAATCATGTGAATTAAATGAATTAGGAGTCTAAGCCACTTAAGTAAGGCTAGAAAGGCCTGTCTGTGTACTTAGGACGGTTATTTAGAGGACTGTCAGGGGATGTGCCTGCAGCAAAAATAGTGCTACTATGAGGAGGAGCAAGTTCCTCCTAATTATTGATTCAGACAACTCTGGACCAGACTGTGGCCCATGTACACCTGTAAGTCAGAACATACTAGCACTAGTAGCTCTTTGCAGCCAGGGGCTTACTCAGATGGCAACTGCTTACCAGTGAAATAAAAATAGATACTGACTTTGAGCCGTAGACAAGAAGATTTTTTTTCTAGCCTTGATGAGGACCAGGGATAATGTTCCTTCTCTGTGAACACCATGCCCTTTTGAGATGTTTAAATGCAACCACTGTGACATGGCACATTAAAACACCGGAGAAGAATTTAATCTTGAATGTCTGTACAGCTGAAAAAAAAATAATACAAAGGTTTTTGGCCTTTGATGTGCTATATTACTTGATGAGAAGAGCTGAGTCATGAATTCAGTTTTGGATCCAAACCTCTTGGAGAGTTCTGACCTTTTTCCCAATCTCAATCCTATTCTCAGCACTGTAATTTGCATCAGTCTTGTAATTAATCTATGACTAATTTGTTTCTCTATGTTTATATTTAATCAGAACTTACAAAATAGTCTTTGAATAATAAAATATTAAAGTAATTAACTTCAATTCTAAAACTTCTCAGCCTCAAGAGATCAAAGGATAAGGGTGCAGGGCTATCTACAACAAAGAGGTATCACATAGGTGAGATTTGCTAGACTGTAGATTCCTGCCATTGCTAATACAGACATAACTTTAGATGATCCTTTATGTAATGTTTTCTAGGCATATCATGAAACCATTTAGGTTTCTCACCAGCAGTATTCCCACTAGGAAGGTAGTCTTCCAACTTATTTCTCTGATGATTAGAAACATTCCTCTAAATTTCAGACTAGATGTTGTCCTGGTTCCGGCAGGGACAGGGTTAATATCTGGCACAGCACAGGTATTCCACACCACGTGACGCCATTCCCAGTATTTAGGGGGAGCTGGCCGGGGGGGGGGAGTTCCCAGTTTGGGAGCAGGCGGGGACGGTCTGGGTCCGGTCGGTACGGTACCCCTATTTATACATTCCTCTGCCAGTACTATTGTTGTTGTTCTGTCGATTTTTCTTTGTTGTTCTGTTAAATTGCTTTTTATCTCAACCCACGAGTTTTTGCCTTTTTATTCCAATTTTCCCTCGCCGCTGCGAGGTTTGGGTGAGTGGCTGCGTGGTTCTTTGTGCTGGCTGAGGCCAAACCACGACAGATGTGTTCATACCCAACAAATAATCTTATACCAACTTTCTTTCCTTTACCTTGTTTTGTGTTTACCCCAAGGATGCCTTAACAGGCAGCAATCACATCATCTCAGCCTTCACTCTTGCAGGTTACAAAAGCTGGAGCCTTTAATCACCTGCAGCAAGCAGTACTTGCCAGTGTCCTGACCACTGTACTTGCACTTCTTTTTCTGTTAACGTTTGACTTATTTTCTCTAAAGCAAGGGCATAAAAGAGGTTGCTTTGGAGTCTGCAAACATGTACAAAATGTCTCTGCACCCAAGGCATGTAATTTAGTGCCACGTGTGACTGTGGCAAATGTTGTAACCTCCATTGTTATTCCAGAAGTACTGTGGTCCTCTCTGATTCATGTCACTGTGCATACTAGCATGCCTCTTTCCTTTGGACTGTAAAGGTGTAATTAATCTGAACCTATACAATACAGATGTCTACATAAACTATTCACCCCCATCCCCTCTAGGACAAAAATGTGCATTTCTGTATATAGTCTACTGCATTTCAAAGTAACATCTACAGTAAGATAAATCGTGTGACTATTGCCTAGACATGTATCTCAAATATGGAAAGCATTTGACCCTGTCCCACACAACGTCCTTGTCTCTAAATTGGAGAGACATGGACTTGATGAATGGACCACTTGGTGGATAAGGAATTGGCTGGATACGCTCAAAGAGCTGCTGTCAATGGCTTGATGTTCAAGTGGAGACTGGTGACAAGTGGTGCTCCTCAGGGGTCAGTTCTGGGACTCATGCCATTTAATGTCTTTGTTAGTGACATGGACAGTGGGATTAAGTACACCCTCAGCAAGTTTGTTGACAACACCAAGCTGTGTGGTACAGTCGACACGCTGGAGGGCAGAGATGCCATCCAGAGGGACCTGGATATCAAAGTACTTAAAGGGGTCCTACAGGAAAGATGGAGAAGGAATCTTTATCAGGGTCTGTAGTGATAGGACAAGTGCTAATGGTTTTAAACTGAAAGAGGGTAGAGTTAGGTTAGATATTAGGAAGACATTCTTTACTGTGAAGGTGGTGAGACAGTGGAACAGATTGCCAGGAGAAGCTGTGGGGGCCCTGTCTCTGGAAGTGTTCAAGGCCAGTTTGGATGGGGCTTTGGTCCAACCTAAACCATTCTATGAAATATAAAGATCTGCATTTAGCCAGATGAAGTTCATGTAAGGTCTTTGGTTTCTTTTGCACCACAATCAAACCCTGAGCTCATATTCAAAAGATGGAAAGAATTATTTTAATAAAAATGAAGATTTTCCTAAATATCACACACTACTTTTCCTTGCCTTAGTGTTATGGCTTGCATTATTTCAATGGAATCATATTTCCAACAGCATCTGTGAAATCAACTGTACAATTTTGCTGCAAGCTAGAAGAATTCCCCACAAGTTTTATCAGTGTATCTGGGATGCTGAGTGGAGAACACAGCACAGATAAGACTTAAGACATGGTTAAGCTAATGGATTGCATATAAGACTGCTCTGAGAAAGGTTAAAACAATATTTAAGTTTTGGTTTACTGAATAGTCAAAAAAGAAATTAAAAAAAAGAGAGGGGAAATAGCAAGACACAAGAAACTAAATATGTTAAATACAGAGTTAAAATGTACCCATGAGACATCAAAATTGAAATGTGCATTTGAGCATTGTTGGGTGACACGTAGTATGTCAATGTAACAGTTATGCAAAGTGGTAAATCAGCAAACTAAGCACTGCAAGAACTGTTGAGACTCATAACTTTTTGATTTAGGCTGGAAAACAGTGTATTAAAAAATAAATACATAAAAATATTGCCTCAAAATACAGCATTTAAAATGCAGGCCACAAAGCCTTTAAACTAGTAAGAGATTATGTTTAAGTCACTTCTCAGTCAATTTAGCATATTGGAAAAACTGAAGCAAAATCAATTTTATAAAGTTCAGGTTTTTTGTCTTTGCTCCTGCCTTTTAAATGTCTTTCTTAATCAATGTACCAAGAAGTGTCAAATGAAAGCAAAAGAATTTTTTTAATGGTATGAATATACGTTGAATCAAATCACTAACAGCTACGATGCACATGGGAGTTAGGAGAAAGCTTATATATATGTCTCTCTATCTATATATATAATTCTAGCTAACAGGTAATATTTTGGTGAACTTCACTTCTGTTGATGAAGAATTGACTACTTTTTTTGCATGGAAATGCTAAGAGGACAGACCTGAGAAAGAAAATGTTTCCTTCCTGGTGGTTTTTTTTTTCCCAGCTGAATTTAACATATGTGAAACGAACGCACTGTGATGTCAGGTAGCTCTCCTGTCAAATCCTCTTTAGAAGAGATACTTCATGGGCAAAGTAAATAGACTTTTTCCTTCCAAGATTTCCTAAACTGCCTTTTGGTGCAGAGGTGGAAGTGTGTGTCAGGATCTATAGCCACATACTTTTCAGACTACATATTAAGATTGGTAACAAAGGTGCCAGTTAGTGCTGACAGCAGACATATCTATTAGTCATCAGCTAGGCTGAGATTACACACCTGGTCTGGATTAAAAAAAAAAAAAACAAAACCAAAATAAAAAACTAGGTATAAAAAGTTTCAGGCCCTATTAGCATTCCTTTGAGGGGACTTGGCTTTCTGGCTTGGTGTGGATACAATTCATTATGAGACATACTAATTGAGTATTGTTAACCTGGAAGTGTTGGGCGCTTGAATCTGCAAACCAGATGGCCTGTGTATTCTAGAACTTGGTTCCTAAGTTAGGACCTAAAATTTGGAAAGTCTAGGATTGCGTTCCTTGTTTTAGGGCAAATAGCTGGTGCAAATCCCCAGAGCACATTCGAGGACGTAAATAACTTACCATTGCAGTTGCTAGTAGAGAATGCATTTACTGCTCACATAAACAACATCTTAGGAGATAAAAGTATTCAGGGGTATAAAGAGTAGCTGAAATCTAGATCAGTCAGCACTCTGTATTTTCCTTTCTTTTTCTTTTTGACGAACTAAGTTATTAATCGTATTAATTTGCTTCTCTTTCCTCCTGATTCTGCAAGTTTCTCTATTTCAGTCTGTCCCATTTCCTTCCACCTGCCATGCAATGTTCTGCACAGACGCTTCACATCTTTTTACATTTTCACCTCTTTTTACATTTAACTATCTTATGCAAAGAAGTCTGAACACTGACTTGACACATTTTCGAGTTTCTATTCTCTCTTTCCAATGGCATTCTGTGGATTCTCTCATTCCAGTGGCACTCTGTGGCACCCCAGGGTTCATTTGCTTTCAAAGGGGCATGCCATTACTGAAAGCATTCTGCTCACTGACTGCGCAGCAGGAAAGGGAAGAAGCTTATTAGAATATTGTTTGACACAAAAAGGTCTGACTAAATTAATAGCTCCAGTAGGCATGTGGCAGTTCCTGTGGAGTTTCCAGCTCCACGGGACAATGCAGTTCATGTAAAGTTCCACGTGTCTGACTTTCTGTTGTCCCTGAGATATTCTGGCCAGCGACAATGTTGATGCTCTTTTGCTTGGCACTGTTTGCAAGTTTTGTTACGTTGGATGGTGCTTCTACCTAGCAGGTGGAGTGCTTGCTCTGTAGCATTGCAGAAGGTGGCAGTGTAGAAAGAATAAACAATATGTTATATTCTTGTTTGGGTACAGCAAAGAACTTGCTGACTATCTTATAAAACAAGAACTGTTGAGGAAGAAGGCAACAAATCTTCTAAAAATGATCATGAATGACATATATGTATAGGATTTTAAAACAGTCACATAAACTATGTTTGCTGTCACCCTCAAACTGCTATTGAAGGTTCCTGGCATATGAGAGAAACATGATTATCCTTTTGGGTAATCCCTCTGGCTGGGATATCCTGTTTCTGAGGATTAGTATATTCTCAAGAACTGCTACTATTAGGTATGGATAAAGTATGAAAACTCTGGGAAACTTTTATGGAAAGAGGAAAACTCTTGGTGGGTTAGTCTCCACTTGTGTAGCTGACTGTATTTACTTGAATAGAAAACTCACATTTCCTCAGCTTTTAGAGATTTGAAGTCCTTTGGTCAGAACAGTTTGTCACCTTGTTCCTCCTGATAGTGAATGTGCTTTTGTACTGATGAAAACTACCTCAGATTACCTTGCATTTTTTCTGCTGAAAGAGCACATGGTGCAGCAGTAGGGTGAGACCCAAGCTCCATTGTGTGTGAACCATTACGCCTTTGTAAATATGAGGCGATGTAAGCTAGCTTAATCCCTGGTGAACTAAGAGTGAGCTACATCATGGTTCCTGGGGGTAAGAGCCTGCATGTGAGAGGTTAGCACAAGGGCAGGCAGCCCGAGATCCCATCGCACCTGGTTCATGTTTTCATGAGTGTCAAAGGATATTGGTGGACCTAACAAAGTGGCAAGGATGCTTGACCTCTACCAACTGACAATGACCAAAAGTACTAATTAAATCGCAGTACAGCATCAAGATTTTAAAACTGCTTGATAAGACAGTAGGAGACTGGCTGCATTCAGGGATACCTGGCCACAACTGTTACAGCCTGTTCTTCACAAGCCAAGGAGGGAAGAGGTGAGTGCCGTGCATGGGTAATGCAGCCAGCTGGGACCGGTATTTCCAGGGGCTCCTTCTGTGCTTGTGGTCGCTGCAGCAAGGGTACAGCTTCAGCAGCTGTGATGTGTGTTAATGCACAGCTCACTGAGCTGGGAACTGCAAGAAGACCCTTGGCAGATCTACAGGTTTTGACAAGCTATTATGTCCCTTACCCTCTGTCAACAGCTCTCAGTGCTAAGGTTAAGAAGTAACAGTGCCCTCAGCGTGAAATGAGATCCAGCCTACAGTTTCTACCCTGTAGAATCTTACACTTGTGAATCATCCAACACATATGGAACTGGTGGCAATTTTTCATCAGTTTATTACTTATGTTGAAAGTGGGTTTTTTCAATACACCTGTGCTGAAACACATTATTTAAATGTGTGTGAGAAAACATAGTTATTGATTTCCTCTTCCCAAAACCTTTCAAAAATTATGGTTTTTTCCTAGACCGTTTTGTATGTTTAATGTGAGTGGGAGAATACCTGTTTCTCTTTTCCTCTGCTTATTTTCTCTTAGTGAACTTTTTCTTGAGCATCATGAACTCTAAGATAAAATTATTTTTTTTAAAAAAATTCCAACAGGGTTTATTTTATTGGCTTGAAAAACAAGTGAGATTCTTAGGAATACTGAAAAAGTATCTTATTCAATTTTAAGGATTTATGTAACTTTCTTTGATACAAGATTTTGTTAAATATTGTAACTGAGAAAATGAATTTTGATTTTGGAAACAACAATAGTACTTGAAGGAAAGACTCATACAGTTTCTTTGCACTTACTTTTCACAGAAAATGGAAAGACATGAAGGTGAAAAATACACCACAAATACAGGAGCTAAGAGAGACTGCAGGGGGGTAAGAATAAGAATATAGGTAGTGGGGATAAAGGAAGACTGTTGAAACAGAAGAAATTTAGATTTTGGAACTGTACTGGGTCTGGTTGGGATGCAGTTAAGATAGCTATTACAATACAGCACATTTATTTTTCTTTTCTTTTTTTCCTCTTCGCTTACTAAACTCTCTTTATCTTGATGTATGCATTTTTCTTATAGTTGCCCTTCTGATTCTCTGATCCATCCCACTGGGAGGTAGTTGAGTGAGTGACTGGTGAGTGCAATTGCTATCTGGGATCAACTACCCACAGGAGCAAAAGTCGATCACCAGTATAGTACTCAAACTGCCAAGATGAAGTTATATTAATCCAGTAGTTCTTACTGAATTTGAAATTGCTGGTACAATAAATCTTTTTTGTAACCTATTGCTTATAACCTCACATTAATAGAGAGAAGGGTGCTCAGTAAGGAACCTGAGAATGACAAGTAGCTTGCACTTACTGTGTTCCCATGCCCAGCAAAATGCAAAACTGATAATAAGACATTGATTAGTACACAGACAAATAAGTACACTACCTTGGCTCCATGAAAATTGCAGCACTACAATGGTGTTTATACTATTATGGGCGTTAGCCTAAGGCTAAGATCCCTGGTCTCAGTCCAAGTGATGGGAAGTGGGATAGGTTTTCATTGCTGGAGGCTGTTGTAGACAGTGCTCCTGATGTAACCTTTGCACCAGGAAGTCTCTACAGCTTCTGTCGGAAGGTGTGGCAGGAGAGGATCAGTGTGTGCCCTGTTTCTTGAGTCAATTTGGCCTTAACCATCCACTATAATGTTGAAAGGAGGCGTGCGCTGACTGCGAATGGCTGGCCATTGTGTTCTTACACCTATTTCAGTACAGACCTATGTGTTCAATAATATAAAGGAAGTGAGTACCAAAATGGACCAAATAGAACTTCCAGTAAATAAGAAACACAGTGATGACCAGAATAAAGAGCCTGAGAGATCCACAAGGTTCAGAAGACATAGAAATGAGATAAGGAAAAATAACATTATCCATCAATCATATAGTATATCTAGAAAACAGGGACAGCAAGGACAGATCTAAATGCTTTGGAAGAGCCTGCAGAGCCTGTGAAAGGTAAGGGCCAGTGTTCAAAGCAAAGATGTTGTCAGCATCTCTCTGAGATGGACTCAAGGGCAGAGCTGGAACTCTGCTTGATTGGCACTATAAAATGTCCCTCTCAATGGTGCAGAAAGCTAGTCAGGGCATTGACGTAGATTGTAATTGATGCAACAGCCCAATATCAGACACCTGATATGAAAGATAACTAAATGAGATAGGTTTTGTTATGCCTGAGATAGTTCCTTCAGCTACTGGCATCATATGCAGTGACTAATCGGAATGACAGAGAAGTAATTAGACATAAACTGATTGTGGCAAATCTTTCTGCAGACGAATAATATGGAAAGGTAAAATAAGCCTCCCCTTACAGGCTTCTTTTCATCCTCAAAGGAGCCAATGGAAAAAAATCCCCAGAATCACAGTTCCTGTGGATGTTTCCTGGGGCACAAGAGCAGAGGCAGGAGACAGAACAAAGTTGTCTATCACAATGACGACTGGTGAAGATTCGGGATTGATCCTCAAACTGTGGCAAATTATGCAAAGAGGCTGGTGAGGCCTGGGGAGCTTTTGAATGTAGGACAAGGCAGACAAGTCCCCCCTGTATGTTTGGCAGGCTGGAAAGCTGTGCTCACACTAGGGAGTTTCAGATCCCCAGAAACGCCAACAGAAGCTGTAGCCTTCAATTGCTGCCATGATGAAAGGCTGCAGGAATGCCGTGGCTGATTTTGAAGGGCTGATGGAGCCATAAGAAGTGTACAACACCGTAAACTGTTGCTGTCTGTAGAGATGTGATTGTTAATCTGGCTGCAACGCAAACCCAGGACAGTGCAATAGGTACACTGTCTACGCTCCAGTGTTCCTTACCCTTGATCTTACGTTCAGGATTTTAGACAGTAACAGCAGCCATACACAGCTGGAGAAGTGCCCGATTTTTTTTTTTTTTTAATGGAAGTACTGCATGTTTTCTGTTTTCCTTTGTACATTTGGAACTTTGTTTTGGTTAGGGAAAGCCAGCATCCACACGGCTCCAGAAATGCTACCAGTGGAGCACGTGAATTATTTTAGCAACAGGAGTTTCAGAACTCCATGTGGTCCGCGCTCTCTGAACCCAGAGCTCCTGCTGTGCCTTTGAACTGTGCTCACTCTGGGGTGAAAGCTATGGAGCTGCCTCTGCTGCAGCAAACCATGGATGAGTTTTCTTTTACAACCGACCTTTAAGTATACTTTTGCTCAGGTGCTCTGACAAGCAAGGCAACAGAGATACAGGTCTTCAGTTTCACGAAATGCAGTGGAACTGTTGCAATAACTCTTAAGTTTTGCACTTGCCAGAGTACTTTGAAGCCCCTGGGGCATTTTAACTGATATTTGGATGGCTAGTATGAAGGTGGCTGTTAAGAGTTTCACAGGTGACTGCCGGTGAAGATTAAACATCCCTCAGCACTTTGAGCCTCCTGATGAGTGCTTTTAAGGAGTATTTGAACTGTTGTGGTGATGGCCCTTTAACATCTGCTGCTGCCCCATAAATGCATGCTGCTCTGTCCCGCTGTTTCTATTAAGTGCTCATTTGGCTTTGTAAAGATTTTATAACTTGAGCGTACTCACTGTGCAGTGCCGACCTCGAAAGTTTGTAAGCCCCATAAGGAAAAGGAAACCAGTGATAATATAAGTGTTGCAAAATGCCACATTGTGGAATACTGCAAATATTTGTAGAAAGTAATTCTGTTTAAGCTCTGTTTTTTTCTTCTATTCCATTTCTGCCATGCAGTATTTTTAGAAATAGCTTTTCTCTCATTACGAATAATTGCTATTTGTGGAGCTCTTGGAGACCTGAAGTGAAGGTGTTCTTTCCAAATACCGCCAACAGATGATTGCAGAGCAAGGCATTTCCATGAATACGCATTTAGTCTTTAGGCAAACTTGATTTATCAGTATTCTTCCTGTTTCATGTTTGTTATTGTTAGAATTTGAAGTGAATAAATAAGATGCATGACAACAAATTTATACCAAAGCATCTTCTTGGACAGCAAATATTCAATGCTTACACGTTAACATTTATGCCAAAAAGGAGGGGAGAAACCTGGACTTACGCCTCTAGCAAGCACCACTTAAATTTCAAATGTGCTCATATATGTAATAAACATAAATTTATCTTAGTCATTAGAGACCACAGAACAGTGTAAAGGTCTATATAAAGAAATTAAATACAATCTATTTATGTGCTAGGACTAACTTAATAATGCTTCCATTTAGAAACAAACTATTATAAACTACCCTCTAAACACTAGGAGAAAATTATTTATCATAGACGTAGGATACTAACATTATCCCTAAAAAGCATCTAAACATGCTGCAGCCAAGGGCCAAAAATAACTTCGGCTACTCCAGGTCAGAACCAGAAGAATGACAATTCTCTGTTGTGCCTGTGCAACTCTGATGCTGTACGGAGGCTGTGGAGGGGAGGAGATCACCGGGTGGGCAGGGAGCAGGAGGTGGAGGTGGAATGTGATGATGAATGTCAGGGGCTGCGGGCGCTAGGTGCCTACAAAGAGGGGTGGATGGGGAAGAGGCATGACTGGGACCAGCAGCTGTGGAGTGAGAAAAGGGAGATTAGGGGAGGGAGTCGCTTAGGAAAGTACATCTTTCATCCCTCCCTAACTTTCATTGCTCCCTGATGCCCATCAGTCTTGGGGCGCCACAGTCTCCTGTTGCGACTGGTCACTCAGTAGCTCCAGAGGCAGTGGGAGGTGTGGTGGACACAGAGGTTCAAAGCCTGGCAGTGACTCATGGGAGCCAACATGATATGCTCAAATAAGAAAGCTCAATATGAGCTTTCTGCTATTTTCTGTATTTTTTAAAGAAAATCAAGTAGGAAAATATCACTTTTAATCTGTGCTTACGTTATTATCAAGAGTGTAGAACAATTTGGCCAAAGGTTGTAGAACTTTGCTTTATTAAGACTGCAAGTGTGGCTTAGGTCAGCACTTTGTAAATGTTACCTCATTTAACTTTAATTTCATGCTTATGGGTTTTCCTCATTAGGCCTTCTGTCACAGTGAGCAAGAATGAGGGGCTTGGTTTGCAGCCAAGCAATGACCATGCCAGAGAGCAGAGGAGGAAGGAAGGACCCTCCCTCACATGGGGCAGGGTTGGGAAGGCACCTGCTGGATGAGACAGCACCTTGCAGGAAAGAGATGCTTGCCTGATGCAACTGGTGTTATTTGGAAGAAATGACAGCTAACCTTCCTTGCCCTTCCTCCTCAGCCACTGACTCTGTATTTATTTCTACACTACCTGGCCAAACCCTGATCTTTGGTAGCTATCTGCATTTTATGGATATTCAGTTCATCTCATGGAGTCTCATCTACAAAACATCTGATGAAACCTAAACATAACTGCAAATGTGTAGTGTGCTGTGCAATGCAAAACTCTCACAAAATAAGGTCTCAGGTATCCACAAAGAGAGTATCTCAAATCAGTGAAATGTTTTGATCTTAATATGCCTCTTTCACTGCTTTCCATCTCTAAAAGGAAGGTAGCACCGTCCCTTAGATCTTGATATGATAAAAATGATATACAAAGATCATCTTAGAGAACACGTGATTACTACTATTAATAAAATTAGGGCCTAAGCAGTAGATTCTGAGAATGACTGGTAATGAAGAGGAAAATCTGCTAGTATCTTCTGTTGAGAGCACTGAATAAGGCAGGGATCTTACAAAAGAAATTTCTGTAGATAATAATTTCATAATGTCCTCAAATACTAGCAAAAATGTTATCAATGCTGAAGATTTTAGAAAATATTCTTTAATTTATATGAATACACTGAGTGTTGAAATGGATTTACTTTTGACCATTGGAGACGTGCATTTTGCTACTCCTCTGGTGCTCTACTTGGACTCGGTCACAATATTGGTCTTCAAAAACGTTTTGATCAGTGAAAGAATTCTTCAATTTGAGCAGATGAAATCACCAGAACTACCTACATCTGCTACCTGAAATAACAAAAAACATAGAATAAGTGTTGCTTTTAATAAAAATAGAATATTTTAAAATTCATAGTAACATTAAAGCATTTTTCTAGTATGTTGGTTTATTTAGTTACAGAAGAGAGTATTTCAGATGACGTTTAGATGGTAGCTGTATTGTGAGAAACCTTTGATGGCTCCTAATAAATGAATAAAGATAATGGAATATTAACATCCATGTGTAATACTAAGTTCCTTCCTGCTTCAAGAAATAAAACTAGTGTCTGCACTTCATTGGAAATATTTTTACTGTGAGTAAATATCACGTTCTTTTTGAAATTCTTTTGCTAGTTAGGCAAACATTAGATAGTGATTTTGATTCATATCTCAAGCTATCTGCTAAAATCTGATTTTTCTCCTTAAGTTTATTTGAAGAATACAATGTCTGGGTTAAAAATAAGGCTCATAAAGTTAATGACCTAAAGGTCTTCTGAAATCCTGCCAATTTAGGAATTATCCTTTTAGACAGAAATAAAACACAGTTGTTTGCTATGTAATCCTGCTGCCAAATAGGACAAAAATACTGTAATTCACAGCATTTACTTTCAGGTGTGCAAACAGTTTTACCCAGAATTAGAAAAAAAATTCAATTAAAGAGCTTTCTGTAAGTACACTGTAAACAATATAAATGTGTGGGTAGCTTAGTAAGAAAAGATTCCTAAAAGACTGAAAATCAAATGTTTTACTTTTGAAGTCAATTAAAATCCAGATGTTTTCTTTAGCATATCTCTAGTTGCAAGTACAGGCTACTACTTCAGTGTCAATGGTGTGGGTTCCAAATCTGGAGTCAGTATGTGATATCTGGTTATTCAGGATTGTTTTCAGTTAGTCATGTATTTATTCTAATATTACACTTCCTGTTATAGTTCAAAGTGCCAAATCCTTAACAAAATATTATTTTTAAGAGGCAGATTAGTTAACATGAAAATGCCCAGACAAATATTAAGCTCTGAAAATAAATCTGCAACTAACTGACGCATGTGTCTCATTCTAGATTCTCTCTTCAGTGACTGATAATTTTCATGCAGAGAAAAAAGAAGCTATTAATGTATAATGAAAGAGACAGCTTCGTTATTTTCTCTTTGAAAAATACATACTTACCATATGGGGTCTTTTGTACACAAGGATTTTCTCTTGCTAACAAGTTCAGCACCGACGGTACGATTACTTAGCTATCACACCATTTACAGTTGTGAAATACCTTCCTGGATATCAATCAGAAGGTCAAAGGTGAAGTGGATTTTTGTAACCTCCAATGGCAGAGATCCTGTGAATGCTCCACTCCTGGTAGTAGATGGCCACATTAGCTGTATGTGTTGTTAAATAGGCGCTTTTTATTATTATTATTAATATGGTATGAAGGAAACTGACTTCTATAATAAAATTATGTAGGCTTACTTGAAACAATGCTCAGCTAGTGCAGAACTGTCCCTGGGTCACAGCAGGAAAATACACATATTTACATATATCCTAGCTGGAAAATGTATGCTCTTTGCATCTGGAAGGAAGCACATTGCTTCTCTGAATTGCTTGTAGCCGGGCCAGCTGCTGCACTGGAAGCTACAGCTGATGCGGTGTCAAAGACAAGAATAAAAAAGCAATGCTTTCTCTTGTAAATCTCTCTGTTTGTGCTAGCCATCTTGCCCCTGTGTTGAGAAAAACGTGACTTCTATAATTTCTCAAGGTTTTATGTAGCTTATTTGCACCACTGTAGTGATGGATTCCAAATCATGGACTCAACCAGGCTTCTGGAATAATGTAGGAACATAAAATCAAGTTAAATTAACCCTCTTACAGGTACTTGTATGGAGGGACCGCCAAAGGATAGCTGGGATAATTGTGAAGTTCTCAGGTTATTACAGTTGCATTTTCTCATGCTCTAAGTGACTCCTTAAGACTTTACAGAGAGGTCATCAATATGTGGATTGCTTCATGTCTTGCTTATTTTAATGTATATTCCTTAAGCTGACATCATAAACTGAAAACCAAGTAAAAGCAGGTAAGTAGGTAAGAGTAATATCAAACACTGGGCCCGACCTTGCTTTTGTTTGTAAATTTGTGTGGTTTTGAACTGCTTTTTCTCTCTCTCTCTTTTTCTTNTTCCTTCATGCTATCAGAATATGAAACCAGTAGTGAGAGCTGATGGTGTAACTGATGACCCAGCAGAGAGGAGCCACGCTGGGGAAACAGCTCTGGACCGAAGCAACGCACCCTCTGCTCCCTTCCGGGCAGAGCGTTCACTGATCAGACCCTAGTTCTTGCCAAGCACACCCATGGAAATGTGCTTCCGTGGTTTCAGTGAACTCAAAATGACAGGCAAGGAAATAATCTTGCCTCAGTTTTATTCAGGGGACATCTGTCTTACATGGTCTTATTCTGTTCATACTACTGTTACTCCTTTTTCCTCCATTATCCCTCTCCATTCTGTTTGGTTAAACATCTCTTTTTGGGGCAAAAGGTTGTGATTTACTATGTATTTGAATGAAAACATTAATGATAATGATAATGTGTAGCCTTAACAAAAATTAGATCCAAAGGAATATTTTATTTAAATTCTACAATTTCTACTAAGCAGCATCACTTTCTGATCTCTGTGTGCTGTGCTTTTGTCTTTAAGACCTTAGATATCATACATGTTTTACAATGTGTTTTACTAGTCAATATATTCTATAATTGATTTGGTTTATGACATCTTTTTCAGGTCTTTTATTTCTTGTGGTAGAGTAGTGGAGTCATCTTATTCAGTGTAGGTTATGAATACTTGTGTGAAACAAATTTATTTTATTCTACAACATATCTACTAGCAATAAACTTCGCTGAGGTTGCAGATGACACATGGAACTAATTTTATTTACAAATCAAAATCAAAAAAGAAAGCACTGGTTCACTGGGTTGAGTTTTTGGGGAAAGTGTCAGGTTTTGTGTATTTTTGTTTTTGCAAAAATCACTTTAGGAAAGATTAATTGCTACTTTGTCTTATAGTACCTTTTAAATATTTTTTATACAAAACACCAGGAATCTGCCATTCTGTCTTCTGTACAGATGAGCAAATAGACAGCACAGGTGCATGAATATCACTTCTTAGGAAAGCAAACTTCAAAAACGATCCCTGTTCTAGTCTTGAAATGACTTTGTTCTGAAGTTCAGACATCTCATGTAATAAATTTTCTTGAAATAGAGAACTTCAAACATTTCAGGTATTTTTTTCTGAGATAATTTTTTAGGGTTGTGATTGTCCTGCAATTCTGAATGACAAAGAAATTAAACATCTCAAATCATCTTGGAGTGGTACAGTTTTTTCTGAAGCTCCTGGCAGGAGAAACCACGAAGAATTTTGGTTCTGTGCTAATTCTTGTGCTGGCTTTAATATCAGCTTTCTAAGTTGTTTCTGTTCTCATGTGGTGTGATTGGAAATTGTGTATTGTAAATGCATTTGTTCACTTAACATTAAAGTTTTCTTGTAGTTTAATCGATTGTCATAAATTTAAACCTGGGTGCCTGGTAATGGTGTTTCCCTCATTCTAGCCAACAACAAATAACCATCCATCAAATACCAATGTCAGGGCTCACAGGACAGAGCTTCTCTTCAAATGGAGCATTGGATTGATTTTTTGGATGAGGAGCATTCACCTGTTTGTTGCTGTTGCACAGTGGAAGGGCACAGTTTTGTCTCCTTGTTTAGAGTATTGCTGTGGTATGGTGATTTTGTAATTTTAAGACCCTGAGACCATCAAGCTCACTAGAATCCCAACGGAATGCCAATAAGCTTTTGATCTAGCTGTAATTACTTCAGTTGATGCAATATTCTTGATATATTTAAACTAATTCTAAATTATTATTTTTCCTGGGTTCTAGCCTTTGGCTATCACTGCCTTCTTTCTAGAACGAGATTAGGTTATGTGTTAACACTGGAACCTTCTTGCTATTTGTGCCTGTACCGCTTTCCCTCAGTCCCAAGGAGGCATGTCCTGCTGGCTTGTTATTTTTATATTTGTGGTTTTTTCCATGATTCACATTTACTGGATTTTATTTTAAAGTGCCTCAGGTTGCTCATTATTTTGGTAATGTCTGTGGCAGTCATTTCCTGAACTGAGTAAAAAACCCAATCTTAATGTTATTCAATTTTATAATCTTGTTTCACTGTTCTCAGCGTTTACCAATACCAGTTTTAATGAAGCTTCTCCCAACCTTGCAATTGCATGATCTCTCCTCTGTCCTTTACTCCGATTGATCCCAGGATGAAGTTAGCTGTTATTACATTCCAAGTAGGAATGAGAAATAGTTTGCAAATTACTTGATACAGTTTAATGATTTGCATAAGAAGGGAGAGAGGGAGGCAGTGTTCATACAAGCTATTTCAAGGCCTTAGGGTGATATTCAGATATGTATATGTACTATGCAACCACAAATTGTCATAGAAAAGCTCGGGAAGCAGCAGTAATCTGAGCTGCCACAGATCTAGGAGAATTTTGGTAGCTCAGACCTCTGCAGAACATGGGGACTACAGTCAGGACCTGAAGAACTTGTGACAGTTTCATCAGATTTCGACAGCTCAGGGGGTTGTACCAGGTTGATCTTAAAGCAGTGGCAAGCATATATGTCTGTATGTGAATAAGCACTTGCAAGGAACTGAGCCAAGATGACGCTCTATATTACTGTTGTTTCCTGTTTGTACTTTAGATAGGACACACCCCACAGACGAGTTATTTGAGTGCAGTCACCATCGACCTCGTGCTTTAAAAAGCTGCGTAGACGATACAGAGATTTAAGACCTCAGAAGTTGACAATGTGTGTAGGGACAGCTGGAGAAGGCCTGGTGATGAATCACTCCCTGAATAGATCTTGTGCAGTTTCAAAGCACTTTGGGATCCTTTGTGATAATTATTGTTAGATAAGGGTGAATACACCTCTGAGGTTTATGGCAGAAGCCCCAGCCGTGCTCCAGCTTTCAGTGCTGCTGGCAGACATCACCACAGCAGTTTTCTGCTGACAACAGAAAAATCCATCCACTAAAAGCGTGCCAGACTCAAAAACTTCCTGCTAATTTATGCTCCTTCCAGTAACTAGTTATTAAGGAGGAAAGTTGGCCTCTCTTTACCTGCCTCAGGCAGAGCTACTGTGTGAACCAAGGCAAAGGGTAGACAGACAATCAGCCTGGCTTTCACATCTATGAGGGCCAACAAAATAAATAAACAAACTTCTCTTTATCTTGGAAATAGGAAAGTTGGAACCCTTCCTGCAAGACCAAGTGACACATCTCCTGTTTTATATGTAACTTGGTAAGGAAGCAACTGCAGAATCTTTTAGCTGGGACAACTGTCATGGAATAAGTTATTAAAGCTGGTGCGAAAATGATCCTGGGGATTTGCTACTTAGGAAACCTGACTGGATTTTTTCAGCCCTTGCCACAGACACTGGCTATAAGAGCTTTGGTGTTTTTAAGGGTTCTGGAGGCAGTGTGGTAAATTGATTTGGACTGACAAAAGCATATAAAACGAAGAGGCTCTATCCGAAAAATCTATGTAATTAGGTTGTGCTTCAAGCATCAAAGTTGAATGTAATGATATCCAGGACTGCAAATGAAATTAATATTTTTTCAGTTTTGTAGGTTCCTTGCTAATGCTATCGCACTACAATTATTAAAAATTCTTCATGACTAAGTTGGATGACCAATTTTTCAAAAGGATTTTTGATCTAGAAGTAGTTATGTTGTCAGGATAGCCATCACTGTTCTATGGTTAAGCTTCCAGCATTGTTTTCATTATAAATTAATTATACAAGTTTTCAGGCCAATCAGCTAATAAGTAAGTGAGCCATTGAGTTTGGGACTGCTTACCTCAATCACAACAGCATTTGAGGACTTTCCCTACCCCAGACAGTACAGAGAAGTGAAGATTTATTGTAACAGAAGGCAGGGGTGACTGAGTGAATCTCCAATGAGGTTGAGAAAGAAGATGTGCTGTCAGGTAGTCCCCATCTTAAATATCATGCTCAAAGCAGTTACGATGTGTATATAGGCAGGTTGGCACGCTTGCTAGATCACTTTGCCTAGGAATTGTGCATAGAATGGGAAAGACAGCCATAGCACTGTGAAAAGAGTGAACGGGAGGAAACACTGTCCTTGAATCACTCACTAAATGTGAAAGAGACAGAACTGAGAAACAATTCTCTCATTTAGCTGATGGCCTAATTGCTGGACCATCCTTCCTGTCCCATTTTGGTGTGAGTGCATCTTTATACTCCTTTCAAGGAAACTGATTTTGGCACAACTGTCTGCAAATATTTTTATAGTCTTCTAAAATAGAAATCCTTATCTATTATTAAAAAATCCACATTTAGATATTTTAGCTACAGTAAAATGCCTAGCTTAGTGCTGGAATTATAAATAGAAAAATCACTGATCTGGGTGTTGCATGTCTAGTCCCGTCAGTCACACAGTTTCTTTCCTAAACTCCTGTTGTCCTCTAATATAGGGTTCTGACTTTATAACAATGGGCTGGAGGACAAGATATTAAAAAATTAGTCACAAGGTATCTTGGTTGTCAGTACTCAGCCACTAAGGTCTTCAGATACGTGTGTTCATAGATGCAGTATTAGATAGAAATAATTACGGTGTAACATCATGGAATTAGGTTATTAATATGTTAGTTATATACTTAGGAAATGAATGCTAATAATAATAAACAATAAGTACAGCCTTTGACCAGAGTGAGCTGCTCTACAGCCAGCATCAGTGCATGTACTTTTACCAGTGTTCAAATTCTTACTCAGTGAAAATGTCGAGGCATATCTGCAATAGCAACTGCTGATCACCCCTCTCACTGGTGGAAAACCATCCTGCCTCCACTGCAAAAGGCTGGGTTTTTAATATTCCCAACACCAGGGAGGACTGAGCTTCAGCCAGCTTCTGTGGGGTCCTTTGGACCCAGAGAATTGTTTTGTACATCTTGAGTCCTTTCCTCAGCTTTCCATGCAGGGGCAGTGAGGGAGGCTCAGACTGCAGGGGCTGCTCCTCAGACAGGAGTCAGGAGCCTCACACCCCTCATGCCTCCTCGCATTAAGTCTCTTCAGCTGCATATACTGCTTAATCGTTGCTGATCCTCTTTCAAACTCCTCTGTTTTTTCCTATTTAAGGAAGTTGAGATTTCAATGTAAAAGTCTCATATTAATTCCTTGACAGAACTGTCAGTTGCAAGCCAGTTCCTTGGTATCCACAGGCTTCTGCGTCTTTGAGCCCTAGCAGTAGGAGAGACCTGCAGGCTTGGAAGTCCCCTTTCCTGCCAGAAAAATTGAGTTTTCTACCCCATCACCTTGGAGGTACCTGCTACTTTTGTCAACCAGGAGAGAGTAGGGGGAGCAATTTTCAGTAAACCATAAAGATTTATCAAATGTTTGTTTCTCCCTAGAATATTTGCGCTGAGACATTCAAAAATATTTTTTCCAGCTTTACTACTTGCATGACCCCTGACACAGAAAATAACCCCAAACGGGCACATCATTTCAAGGGCTTTGCAAGTAGCTGCTGTAAATTCAGTTTACACTCACCAAATGATTGTGTTTGGTCTCCTCTAAACCGATAGGTATCAAGGGCACTGCAGAAGTCTTCTAGTCAATGCATAGGAAGAGATGAATGAGTAAGAGGAGAAAGTGCAGAACAGTGACCTCCTTACAGTATTGGTCATATATGATGAATGCAACTACAGAGTTGCCAGCAGACACTGATAAGCCAATTCATTTGCATCCAATGAAAACACCAAATGATTCTTGGGTTGTTGTAAGCTGTGTTTGTGCAGTTTTGGAATAAAGTATTTTTCGAAGTTTTAACATTATTTATAAGAAGACAGAAGTTGAAAAAGGAAAATGTTAGGCTTTCCCTTGCTATGAGACAGTGAGCTGGGATTGGGACACATAAGATTAGACTCAGAGAAACATTTAAAAATACACCAGGTACATATACATATGCGGCATTCATTATAGCCATTTTAAAATCAAATGGATTGTATCATATGATCTGTCATTCTGACAGTATCATACAATGTTGTCAGTCTGGTATTTGGTGTGGAAAGCCATGTAAATTTTTTACAGGTATCTAGGTGTTTAAAGATGTGGATGTGTGTCTCAGGTTTTACGTGTCATCAGAACCAATGAACTAGGAATCCAGAACAAAATCTGTCATTAGTTACCTTTGTAATTTCAAAAATCCTAGTGCAAGCCCCAGATCTTTTGGTATCTAAATATGTATGTGGTTATGGCTTAAGACTTCACAATGGAAAATGGGCAACTGAAAACACCTCTTTAGATGATGACTGAGGTTTGCCATGTTGTTTAGCTTTGTTCTGTTGATGGGAGAAGCAAACCCATGTTACTTACATCTGTTACAGGGAAACAGACATGTAAGAAGGATAATAGCTGGCTTGGCTCATCCATCTTATATACTTGTTACTGTGTGAATGACTTCACAGATGCAGCATTCCCAAAAGAGACTGTTGTTTAGAGAAGAAAGATAAATAGTGATCATTTTGACCCTAACGAGCTTAAACTAAAGGATGTTGCCTAATGGCTGAAGAGGATGTACATTTAGAAATTGGGTTCAGATGATACCTCAGGTGCTTGAAATTCAGGGGACTTAATGGAAAAAAAAATCTTAAAGTTTATGAAGATTTTTTATTTTGAGTAAAACTTCCAATATCTAGTTAAGACTGTCTCAAGCTCTTCTTGAATTTTCTGAAGTTCTTGCAGCAGCTTTAACTACTTTTCATCTCCATAATGAGTTCTCTTGAGTGCCCTTTGGCTGCCTGAGCTTGGAGGCAGTTCTTGTCATTTCTGGTTTTTATTCTCCTGTTTTGCAGTATGCTTCAGGTCAAAGGAGACATAACTTACTCATAGAAAGCATGCCAGTGGAAGGTGTGCGGCTGAAAGCTGGGAAATCAGCAATCCTTGTTGTTTACAGCACAGGAAGAGCTCAGAAAGTGCCAACAGGGGTTTCAGGGCATCATCCCTGCATTGTGAACCACATGCTTGTGTTGCCACGGTTTGAGGGACAGATTGTGGTGGAGCTGATTAGGAGGCACATATGTACACCAAAGGCACAAACAAAAGCCTGGCAAAGCATGGATTTATGTAAAATCTCTGGAGAAGGCAAGTAGCTGGGACGTGGTGGGAATTCATATTTGCTCCTGGAGAATAGTACAGGGATGTGTCTGTGGACCGTCCTTAGTTAAGAGTAGTTTAGGAAGTTCTTGGCAGTGCTGGTGGATGCTGGGATTGGAGCACTGGTATGGTTGTGGTGTCCCTGATACCTCCTAGGCAGACTAAGTGATGCTACACCATTTTCAGAGTCCTCAAGGACTTGGAAATTTGACTAATCTGGGCTGGACTTTTTGTAATCACAGTCAATAAATTCTAAGGGGGACAGTGTGTTTTCTACAAAGGGACTGATCTACGTAGGCAGAACATGCAGGATCAGTTGAATTAGACAAAGGCCAGGCATTGAAATGATTTCATAAATTCATAATTCGTGACCACTGACTTTACAGAAGCCCTTTATAAGTCAGAAGAAAATATCTTCTCTGATAACTGTGAACTTTGCATTTATTAAAGAAAAAGAGAGATATCTAACGACTGTTCACAAACTAATCCCTGTGTGTCAATGAGGCACATCCATAAGGCAGCGTCACAGCAGGGCATTCACATTCACAAATGAGAATGAAAATGCTGTCTGCATGTGGAATCACTGCATTTGCTCATACTGTGACTGACTGCACAGACGCTGCTGTGTGGATGTGTGTGTTCAGTGTTCATGCAGACCCAGTCTTTGCACTTCGGAAAACTTCCTGTGCAAGTTAATTAAAATACAAAATTTGTATTAATGACTCCATTTTCTATGCAGCTACTAAGAGAAGTTATATTGCCTCCAGTGAATTGAGAGGAAAAAAAGATGCTTCAGTGATTTCATTCAGAATCTCTTATAAATGTCTAACGCTGCATTACTGTAAGAGATAATTCCTTGTTTATGCACAAGTACAATATCCACAAAGTACAAGTCTGCAGTAGACTTCTTAATCATTCTTCAGATAGCCTAGTCTCTCTTCACCTCTTTCTCCAGTTTTCAATTACTATTTCAATGTGAATGCATCTGCTGACTAACTCTTTAAAGGGTCCTCATTGCATTAACCAAAAAATGGAGTGTTACAAAAATCTTGGGCTGGATATGAGGAAGATTAAAGCACAGTCTAATTTGCTGATCACAATTAATAGGTTTATTGAGTGCAAACTGTACCTTTCAGAATTTCACCCTGCATTGATTTCTCAAACAATGAGGAAGCTAGTTAAAGTCTTTAATC
The DNA here is from genome assembly GCA_013398295.1 of Chionis minor. Classification (NCBI taxonomy): domain Eukaryota; kingdom Metazoa; phylum Chordata; class Aves; order Charadriiformes; family Chionidae; genus Chionis; species Chionis minor. Next base: position 270,839 of record VZSF01007353.1, read on the forward strand.
AGCCAGGCTCTTCCTCTAGAAAAAGATACATCTATGCTGATACTTATTCTGAATGACTGGAAGAGTTAAAAATTGATGCAGGAGTGATCTTCCATTTTTTATTATTACTTGTATCTACTGGAAATGTGGTATATTCTTTTTGTGATTGTACAAAGCAGGAAGGGGACAGGGAGAAACAATTGCCTAATCCTAGTGTAGCATAGAAATGTCTCTGTGGAGCCTGGGCCCAGAAGGCATTCTGTGACTGTAGAGATCTGAGGGAAGGAGACCTCTGGGAGTGGGTCACAGATGAGAAATGTCTCCCTGGGGCTCCCAGACTGTCATCCTGAGACATGGACTGAGCATGCAGCTGGGTCCCAGTGTTCCCCTGAGCTGGCCTTACTTCTTTGCTTTTGTCTGAGACTGAGAATTAGGATTACCTATTGGTTTGAGCATTGTCACAGCCCTAGTCCTGTGATGGAGCTTTGGCCCAGGAGCTGCGCTTGAGTGAAGTTAAGTAGCCCCAGGCTATAGCATCTCTGTACACAGAACTTCCTCATCTAGCCTTCATCTCAAAATATAGGAGAAGCACATGCAAGGGAAGAACAATACACTAGCCAGACTATACTCTGTGAATGGTGTGGTTATTTCATGCTGCTTAGCTTCTGCAATATTAAACTACGCCTAGAAGATGTTCATTAGCAGGCAGAAGAGTAGTCAGACACACAGCTTTACAGCAAATGTAATTCATGGCACAGACATCATGAGCACACAGAGAAAATACCTGACTAGATTCATTTGCTGGTCCTTCAGTGGGGTTATGTAAGAAGTAATTCAGATTTGAGGTTCTGTTGTTAGCTAACACCTGAAAGCAGTTTATACTGTGTTTAGGCCCAGCTATCCACTGTTTCAGGGAACAAGTGAATCACAGAAAGTGATGGATGTCCTAGCTACAGTCCTCTGAAAAAATGCCCCCTTACCTGGTAGTTCCAATTTAGTGGTGAGTCACCAGCAGTTCTGGATTCCCCATGCACATCTCCAGAGACATCACAGAACTAGGACGGACTGCTGTGATTTGTATGTGTATATGCTACAGAAAAGCTAACAACTCAGAAGGGAGGAACTCCCAAATTAAAAGATATGTGCACTCTCAAAAATGTGGTTTCCCTCCGAAAATGTCACCTTCTCAATATTTAGTCCCTGGTGGATCCGTTTATTACACTCCAATCCAGTTCATTTGTGTTGGTGTTAAAGGCAGAAGAATTTTAAAAAGGTGAATGACACCAGCACCAAGAAGGATGGAAAGATTATTCAACCATTGACATAAAGGACTGGCAACAAAAGGAAAAAAATGTCTGTACGCTTAGCACAATAAATCTGAAAGCTGCCCTTAAAATTGAAACTGGAGCCTACACATTGTTCAGATAAAGTAAATTTTCACGTCAGAACCACATTGCTTATTTTGGCACCTCCTGTGTATGACTAACAATGAAGCCTTTAACTGCAGTGTCTCCTGCTATTATTTCCACAGGACCCATTCCCCTTTTCTTCAGACAGTATGAAACAGAGGTGGGCACATTTCTAGGAATATATTAGAAAAAAATGAAAGCAGTTGTTTCCAATATGCACTTTCTAGAAATCTTGAAAAAGGAAACATATAGCAGATCCTAGGAGAGATGGATATTTTAAAGGCACAGGGAAGAATTTCATACAATGTAAATAACTCCATTTTATTTGCCTAGTCCTGTTCCAGTTCTACTTAGAGGAACTCTGTCTATGAAGAGTTAGGGCAGACCTAAGGTAGATATAAGCCCTGAGCTGCTGACCATATGTGGGTTATGGGGAAATGAGGCAAGGACATTCTTGTTTGTTTTTGCAGTCTCTTTTACCTGCAGTGCTGTCATGGGAGAGTGCGTGTCTGGCATCTTGCCATGGAGATCCCCATTTCCCTGGTATGATGTTGGTAGTGATAACAATTTGATCCATAGTAACAAAGAATTATGTAAAACCTCAGCTTCATTTGTTAATTGACTTGCATGGTACATGAAGGGCAAACAAGACATGCTAATGGCATATTGTCATATAATTTAAAACCGTATTCCATTATACAAAACATGTAATCTGGCAGTATTCATATATGAAATTAATTCCCTGTCCCCACCTTCATTCTTTGACTATGTGTTTATAAAACCATGGAGAATAAAGGGACCAGAGTCAAGGCTATTCCCGGACCATCTATGTAAATTTTGACCTGTCTTTTTTTTAAACAATAAATAGTTAGTGTGTTTAAAAAGCCTGAATACCTTAATGATTCTAAAGGTATGGAATTAGGGTGATATAACCTTAATGGTAATTTTCAAGCGCTTTTGGTCTTTTACATTTGAAACCTGAATTTTAATGACTTGTCATCCTCAGGATTCTCGTTTGGAAGGTAATATTCTCTGGAGTACCCAGCATATGCTAGTCTTTTTGTTTATGAAAGTAAATGCAATTAGACACTGTCATTCAAATGCTCCATCATCTCTGCTACGACATTTATCCACATGGGTGAATAGAATCATAGAATCGTAGAATCATAGAATGGTTTGGGTTGGAAGGGACATTTAAAGGTCAAGTCCAACCCCCTTGCAATCAGCAGGGACATCTTCAACTAGATCAGGTCACTCAGAGCCCTGTCCAACCTGATATTGAATATTTCCAGGGATGGGGCATCTACCACCTCTCTGGACAACCTGTTCCAGTGTCTCACCACCCTCATTGTAAAAGATTTCTTCCTTCTATCTAGTCTGAATCTGCCCTCTTTCAGTTTGAAACCATTACACCTTGTTCTGTCACAACATGCACCACTAAGAAGTGTCCCCATCTTTCTTATAAGCCCCCTTTGAGTACTGAAAGGCTGCAATATGGTCTCGTCAGAGCCTTCTCTTCTCCAGGCCGAACAACCCTAACTCTCTCAGCCTTTCCTCATAGGAGAGGTGTTCCATCCAGCTGATCATTTTTGTGGCCCTTCTCTGGACCCTCTCCAACAGCTCCATGTCTTTCCTGGGCTGAGAGCTCCTGAGCTGGATGCAGTAGTCCAGGTGGGGCTTCACCAGAGCAGAGCAGAGCGTCAGAATCACCTCCTTTGACCTGCTGGGCACACTTCTTTTGATATAGCCCAGGATACGCTTGGGGTTGTGGGATGCAAGCATGCATTGTTGGCTCATGTCCAGCTTTTCATCCTTTAGTACCGCCAGGTGCTTTTCAGTGGCGCTGCTCTCAATCCCTTTATCCCCCAGCCTGTACTGATACCAGGGGTTGCCCCAACCCAGGTGCAGGACCCTGCATGTGGCCTTGTTCAACCTCACGAGGTTCACATGGGCCCACTTCTCAAGCCTGTCCAGTCCCTTCTGGATGGCATACCATCCCTCAGGTGTGTCACCTGCACCACTCAGCTTGGTGTCATGCGCAAACTTGCTGAGGCTGCACATGATTCCACTGTCTGTGCCATTGATGAAGATCTTGACCAGTACTGGTCCCAGTGCAGACCCCTGAGGGACACCACTTGTCACCAATATCCATCTGGACATTGAGCCATCATCCACTGAACAGTCCACCTATCAAATCCATCTCTCTCCAATTTGGAGAGAAGAATGTTGTGGAGGCTGTGTCAAAGGCCTTACAGAAGTCCAGATAGATGACATCTATAGCTCTTCCCTTGTCCAGTGGTGTAGTCACTTCATCATAGAAGGCCACTAGGTTGGTCAGGCAGGACTTGCCCTTGGTGAAGCCATGCTGGCTGTCTCGAATCACCTCCCTCCATGTGCCTTAGCCTAACTTCTAGGAGGATCTGTTCCGTGGTCTTCCCAGGCATAGATGTGAGGTTGAAAGGTCTCCTTCCTACCCTTCTTAAAAACGGGTGCAGTGTTTCCCTTTTTCCAGCCACTGGGGACTTCCCCAACTGCTATGACTTTTGAAATATCATGGAGAGTGGCTTGGCTCCCTCAGGACTCTGGGATGGATCTCGTCATGCCCAACAGACTTCTGTATGTTCAGGTTCCTCAGGTGGTCTTGAAACTGATCTTCTCTTACAGTGGGATGGACTTTGCTCCCCCAGTCCCTGCCTTGTGGTCCCTCCACTCGAGAGGTGTGGGAAGGGAGATTGCCAGTGAAGACAGAGGCAAAAAAGTTGTTGAGAACCTCAGCCTTCTCCTCATCCATTGTTACCAGTTTGCCAGTCTTGCTCATTAGAGGGGGTAGACTTTCTTAAGCGTTCCTTTTCTGGGTCATATACTTGTAGAAGCCCTTCTTATTATTCTTTGTGTCCCTTGCCAAGTTCAGCTCCAGCTGCACCTTGGCCTTGCTGACTCCATCCCTACACAACCAGGCAGCATCCCCACACTTTTCCCAGGATACTTTCCCTGCTTCCACTGCCTGTGCATATTCTTCTTGCTCTTAAGTGTCATTCAAAACACAATACGTATTAACTGTCCTCATAGGAAAACAGTAAAGACTGTGACAATTTCACAAGCATTTATGGATTTATAAATACTCCACAGTTCACCACTCTATGCAAAAATACTGCTGATAGGTTTTGGGAAAAAAAAAAAAAGGTTTNTGTCATTCAAATGCTCCATCATCTCTGCTACGACATTTATCCACATGGGTGAATAGAATCATAGAATCGTAGAATCATAGAATGGTTTGGGTTGGAAGGGACATTTAAAGGTCAAGTCCAACCCCCTTGCAATCAGCAGGGACATCTTCAACTAGATCAGGTCACTCAGAGCCCTGTCCAACCTGATATTGAATATTTCCAGGGATGGGGCATCTACCACCTCTCTGGACAACCTGTTCCAGTGTCTCACCACCCTCATTGTAAAAGATTTCTTCCTTCTATCTAGTCTGAATCTGCCCTCTTTCAGTTTGAAACCATTACACCTTGTTCTGTCACAACATGCACCACTAAGAAGTGTCCCCATCTTTCTTATAAGCCCCCTTTGAGTACTGAAAGGCTGCAATATGGTCTCGTCAGAGCCTTCTCTTCTCCAGGCCGAACAACCCTAACTCTCTCAGCCTTTCCTCATAGGAGAGGTGTTCCATCCAGCTGATCATTTTTGTGGCCCTTCTCTGGACCCTCTCCAACAGCTCCATGTCTTTCCTGGGCTGAGAGCTCCTGAGCTGGATGCAGTAGTCCAGGTGGGGCTTCACCAGAGCAGAGCAGAGCGTCAGAATCACCTCCTTTGACCTGCTGGGCACACTTCTTTTGATATAGCCCAGGATACGCTTGGGGTTGTGGGATGCAAGCATGCATTGTTGGCTCATGTCCAGCTTTTCATCCTTTAGTACCGCCAGGTGCTTTTCAGTGGCGCTGCTCTCAATCCCTTTATCCCCCAGCCTGTACTGATACCAGGGGTTGCCCCAACCCAGGTGCAGGACCCTGCATGTGGCCTTGTTCAACCTCACGAGGTTCACATGGGCCCACTTCTCAAGCCTGTCCAGTCCCTTCTGGATGGCATACCATCCCTCAGGTGTGTCACCTGCACCACTCAGCTTGGTGTCATGCGCAAACTTGCTGAGGCTGCACATGATTCCACTGTCTGTGCCATTGATGAAGATCTTGACCAGTACTGGTCCCAGTGCAGACCCCTGAGGGACACCACTTGTCACCAATATCCATCTGGACATTGAGCCATCATCCACTGAACAGTCCACCTATCAAATCCATCTCTCTCCAATTTGGAGAGAAGAATGTTGTGGAGGCTGTGTCAAAGGCCTTACAGAAGTCCAGATAGATGACATCTATAGCTCTTCCCTTGTCCAGTGGTGTAGTCACTTCATCATAGAAGGCCACTAGGTTGGTCAGGCAGGACTTGCCCTTGGTGAAGCCATGCTGGCTGTCTCGAATCACCTCCCTCCATGTGCCTTAGCCTAACTTCTAGGAGGATCTGTTCCGTGGTCTTCCCAGGCATAGATGTGAGGTTGAAAGGTCTCCTTCCTACCCTTCTTAAAAACGGGTGCAGTGTTTCCCTTTTTCCAGCCACTGGGGACTTCCCCAACTGCTATGACTTTTGAAATATCATGGAGAGTGGCTTGGCTCCCTCAGGACTCTGGGATGGATCTCGTCATGCCCAACAGACTTCTGTATGTTCAGGTTCCTCAGGTGGTCTTGAAACTGATCTTCTCTTACAGTGGGATGGACTTTGCTCCCCCAGTCCCTGCCTTGTGGTCCCTCCACTCGAGAGGTGTGGGAAGGGAGATTGCCAGTGAAGACAGAGGCAAAAAAGTTGTTGAGAACCTCAGCCTTCTCCTCATCCATTGTTACCAGTTTGCCAGTCTTGCTCATTAGAGGGGGTAGACTTTCTTAAGCGTTCCTTTTCTGGGTCATATACTTGTAGAAGCCCTTCTTATTATTCTTTGTGTCCCTTGCCAAGTTCAGCTCCAGCTGCACCTTGGCCTTGCTGACTCCATCCCTACACAACCAGGCAGCATCCCCACACTTTTCCCAGGATACTTTCCCTGCTTCCACTGCCTGTGCATATTCTTCTTGCTCTTAAGTGTCATTCAAAACACAATACGTATTAACTGTCCTCATAGGAAAACAGTAAAGACTGTGACAATTTCACAAGCATTTATGGATTTATAAATACTCCACAGTTCACCACTCTATGCAAAAATACTGCTGATAGGTTTTGGGAAAAAAAAAAAAAGGTTT
>VZSF01007355.1:0-30785 GCA_013398295.1 Chionis minor
TCTATGATTCTATGATAATAGGACACAAAATGCTTATATTTTTAATAAATGTGCTTTCTGACCAGACATTTTTCAAACATGTTTCCTAACTTCCACCACTGCAAGAAGTGTGACAATAATGAGACAAAAATACAGTAAATGAAAACACAGTAAGTGAATCCCACTTGCATCAATCTAAGCATTTTGTTTTACCAATTTGAAAAAACTAAGTTAAAAAAACATAACTGAAATGGAATTTCTAAACAATGGTTTTAGAGTAGGAAAATGGCATTGTTTCAAAACATTTCAGCAATTTCACAATTTTTCAATTGCTTGTACAAGCTCTTCATAAGAAAGCTTTCATCTTTTTACAAGATGATCTGACAGAAAATAATTTCTTTGAAAAATTCCCAACCATTTTTTCCTAGAAATATCTTTAAAAACTGTAATACAGTAACTATTCATTAATTTTCAGGGCTTTGTTTTGACAAAACATAGTTATCCAGCATACCAAAGAATAATTACCCAATATGCCTGTTAAGTAGAAGCAGTGCTGAACAGCAAGATGGAAGTGTAATATATATATTCCCCCTCCCCCCCCTTTCTCTTACAATAACTGTAGAAATATGTTTGAACATATAACTTCTTTTTAAGCAGAAGCAAAATTGTGGGGAAAGCTCTAAGAAAACCAGTCTTGTGTGCAAATTTTAAGTTACGGAACTTACACAAAATGTAAGTGAATTTCTGCGCGTACATCTCTTCACCGTTGTTAAAAATAGCCTATTAAAGCTTAGGAAAAGTAGAAACATAGTGGGGAAAAAGGTAAATTTTAAATCTAGAACGCAAACATGAAAAAGCCTGGGTCCTCTACAGAAAAATCCAGAGGTTGAGACTGCCGGGGCCATCCCTGGAGGTGTAAGGTGGCTACGGTTGTCCTCCTGGGGGCTACCAGGGTGGGGTCCAGCCCCTGATCCCGACCAAGGTAACAGGAGAACAGGCTGCTGCCTCTGGAGGCACCTGGAGCGAAGGTATTGGGACTGGGTATTTGGCAGCAGCCAGTGGAGAAGCCCAGGGAGGATCCTGAACCTCGCTAAGAAAAGGGGCTTATTCCAACCTCCTCCGCTGCCTTGCCTTACCTGGACTCTGCTGGGCGCGAAGCAGTGCTGACTCCCAACAGCAACTGCAGGATCTGATCTGGATTTTCCAGTCTAAATGCACTTACAGATTTCAAAGGTAGTTTACGTGCATTTCCAATGAAAAGGGGGAGAAATACTCGTGAGAATTTTCTTGGAGAAAACACGGTAACTACAACCTGTACCTAGCCCCATTTGGATGTGTCATTATCACTAATTTTAATTCCAAAATTGCAACAGGCATGAACTGTATTTGACTGCTCTTTTTAAGCTGGTTACCTAAATAGGTTCTTTTAATGGCAGTCACACAAAATATGCTAAAAATGTTCCACACATAGAACTAGATTTTGGATTTTTTTTAATTTGTACGGAAGCCTAATTCACCACAAACTTTCCATTCTTGACCAAAAGACATATCTGTAACCACAGTTAGCTGTAAACAAATATATATGTATAAAAATACATAGTTTCTTCTTACAGTGTTAAACCAAATACATAATGGCAAAGGCACAAAAAAACATTCTACTTCAGGGGTACATTCCTAGCTTAGCTTGACCTGATATGACAAGACAGGATGCCCAAGAAAAAGCTTGAAGGTTTAGAAAGCATTGAAAGGTAGCAGAACAAGGCAGTAGGAAGAACTGATTTTCTTTAGAAAGGCTAATGCCTTCCCAGTTGCCAGCCAAATCAATGCTGAAAATCATATACCACATTTCAATGTTTTTTGAAGAATTAAATTTTTATATTCCAAAAAGTGATTTATCTACGGCACAGACAAAAATTCACATTCTTGTAGGACAAACAAATGTGCTCTCATCTGATTTGGGATAAGACACCAAGAGAACATTTAATTTCATGCTGCAGTTGTTAAAAAATTTGAATTCATAAGTCTGTCTTCCCCCATCCATCTCCCCTTTGTCCCCAGTCTGCCATACTACATGGGGTTTTCACTGCTGCATATACTGACCTTTGTATACATACTGACCCCAAATTTCAGTATTAGGTATCAGTGAAAGATTCCCAGTATTCCTCATTTTTTCATTCCACAGTGTAGATACCACTTTTAATCCTACAGCTGGGCTGTTAATGCATTACAGCCCTTAGATAAACAGTGTATTCTTTGTATATTATATATTACATTTTTAAACTATTATTAAATTGTTATTAAGTGGTAGGAGCTAGGATAAATTCACTTTGTAAGCATAGCTATACAAACAACATCCAATTGATGAAATGGCAAGAATGTTTTGTGTCAGCTATATTTTCCTAGTGAGCAATATTGTTTTCTAGCTAAAATACACCAGCTAACAAAAGATTATGGTGAGCAGGGCAGGAAAAGAACCTGAAAGTGAACAGAAGTTATTTCTGGTTTACATGCATAAGCCAGCAACAGAGTAACAGAAATCTTAAAGCATCAATACAGATTTTTCTTGGGACTCTGGTCTACTTCTCTAGCATCAGTGCTTAGAAACCTTGGTAAGAAAGCAAGCAACCATCAGGTGCCAGGGAGAAACACTGTCTGCAGTTACTCCAAAATGAGGTTGTAGGAACAGCTTATGACTCCTAAACAACTACTTCAACACCTAGGTAGAGGATGCTGATGCTGACCTGGAAGAACACACACTTTGGAAAAGCACTGTCCTCACCACCTGTATTTTTGCCTACCTGAAGAACAACAGACAATTCAACTTCTTCAACAATGCTTATGAGGTCTTATTTATTCAGGTTTAGAAACATACAAATGGAAACTATTATTGTAACTGTTAAATTATGATAATTACCACACTGATCGTCTTGTTCTACTGACTCAGTTTATTAAAGTTGCCAGAGAAGATTGCCTAATCCTGGCCACTGTGTTAAGAGTTATGAAGTGGTTCAAACTTTGGGTATTTGTAGTTGTGGAATGGATTGCACGATGTCAGTATCACAGCGGGTGAAATGGACTAGGAGGGAATGGATCCTCTGGATTTTATGTCCTTTCTAGTTTTCTTACCTGCAGGTTGACTTCACTAACATTAAATTGGAAAACAATTAAAGCATTGTTTGTCCTGTTCACTGTGCAAAAAGGGACCAGACTGCACAATCCGGGAGGAATAATTAATATTAAAATAGACTGTATTTACATCAGAATCTTAAGATATGTTCTTTACCTATTTACTTCTTCAGTGGCCATAAAATCTCCAAAGACATTAAAGGTTACTTTTGACACTTTAAATACTCAAAGTAAATCTGCTAGAAATCATTTGGCCTATACTTAAAGTAGGTCATCTCATAGTTTTAGAAGTGTACAACCCAGCTGAAAAAATTAGAAGTGGTAAATTGTGGTTTATAAAAATTATACAAGAATGATTACTGGGTGGCCAACAAAGCTATACGTTGCCAGCAGAGCATCAGCAATTTCTCCAGAATTCATCACAACAAGCTTCATGCTTTCCTTACTTTATATGTTGGTATACAGTTAAGGAAATGGTTCAGCTACAGAAATGCCTCCTACAGTTCCAACTCTCACGTAACTTACATCATGTAAATGGAGATTTCAAACTAATTTATCTAAAGCCTGCACCAGGCAGAGATGAAGTACCATGTATTTACACATCACACAAAAATGGCTTAGGATCTTATCATGGCTGCTCAAAATGTGATGCTCCCAGAAAGCAAGACTACTACCTTTCAGCACTGCAGCAGCATTTTAACGTGCAGTAAGAAACTTCCACACAAGCTTTGCACTTCACCAGGTTTAGCCAGAAGTTTTCCTGAGATACAACCAGACCAGCAGGAGAAGGCAAGGAATGCCTTTCCATTGTCTTTCAAAGTCTCTTCCAAAACCTCTGTATAATCAAATCAAAATACAACAATCTGTGACGAGGCCAGTTTGCAGTATGTGGGTAAGACACAGAAGAATGCCACATGAAAAGAAATAAAGGCAGCCTACTATCTCTCATGACACAAGGCTGTATTAAGTAAAACTGCTCAAAGAAAACAGAAATCAGAATTTGCAATGCTCAGGGTCAGAATACTTGGTCTGCCAAGAAACAGACAAAATTACCTTCCATGTTCAACATGCTTTGTGTAAGATTTGTGCTATTAAAAGTGGTTCTGGACTGAAATTAACATAGGCAATCTCAGGACACAGCAAACTTTTTACGTTGTTTTCAAATTTCTAGTTGAGTAATGAAAGAAGTATTAACATCTCCACCTACACTTCCCCACAAACTAAACTTCTTAATGACCAGATTCAGCCAGGCAAACGTCCAGCTTCTCATGACATGCATTGGAGTGCTCTGTAGATTTCAAGATCATTTTTGTTTTCTGTAGTGTGCATTCTTAGCTATGACTTGAAATCACAAAATCATAAAATTCTGTATTTTTCATGCTCTGCAATAAGCCACAACATTTTAAACTAAACATTTTTTCCATATGCAAATATAGCTATATATATACACACACACATCCGTGCATATATATATCTCCATATCAAACCTGCAGACTGAAAATACTATTTGTCAGGCGTTATCAACATTTAGCATCGACAAACTAAAAATTCCACGAATTTAGCATCCCCAAACTGAAAACCAGTTTCATGTCAGGAAGTATTCAGTGGAGATACCATATGAAGGTGTATCTGCCCTACACAACTGATTCCCCAGTCTTAAGGTGTAGTACACTGTACTCTCTCCTCCCTCATAACCGTGACGGCAAAACAGGTTGAAGCAGTACAAGAAATCACATCAGGGGCTTTAACAAAAAAAATCTCAGATGCAAAAATCAAGTTATTTACCTGGTGTCCTCCATCCAGCTCAGGAGTCCTCAGTCAAGAAAAACATGGACCTGTTGGAGTGGGTCCAGAGGAGGACCCCAAAAATGATCAGAGGGATGGAGCATCTCTCCTATGAAGAAAGGCTGAAAGTTGGGGTTGTTCAGCCTGAAGAAGGCTCTGGGGAGACCTTATTGCGGCCTCTCAGTACTTAAAGGGGACTTACAGGAAAGATGAGGACAGACATTTTAGCAGGGCTTGTTGCAACAGGACAAGGGGCAATGGTTTTAAACTAAAAGCGGGTTGATTCAGAATAGATATAAGGAAGAAATTTTTACGATGATGGTGGTGAGATGGCGGAACAGGTTGCCCAGAAAGGTTCTAGATGCCCCATCCCTGGAAACATTCAAGGTCAGGTTGGACAGGGCTCTGAACAATGTTGGAGACGTCCCGGCTCATTGCAGGGGAGTTGGACTAGATGACCTTCAAAGGTCCCTTCAAACCCAAACCGTTCTATCATTCTATGATTCTATTTTTCTTTTGTATCAGTTTGCTGACTGAGTATCACAGACAGCTGTTCCAGCTCAACTGAACGGGCACCCTGGCATATAGCGGTGACAAGACAGCTCAACAGGGCGAGGAGAGGTGGGGAGATGGACATGGAGTGAGACTAATTTTGAGCCAGTTTAGAGAGAGAGGATAGTTTATCACAGACTTCCTCAACTAGAGATCACAGTTTTGGTCATACCCGAGATGAAGCAGAAAAACAAACAGGCCTTCTGCTACTGGTTGAAGGTCCATTGCTACCCTTCTGCCTCAAGCGGTTATCCTTTGGCTTGGTTTTGATGGAAACATGAGTCTGAATGCCCCTACCTTGTAAGAATAACTCTTGTAAGAATAATTTTTACACAAAATATTTACATAAATGATAGCATACAATGTAACACCAGAAACAATATCACATTTTAATTTTATACCTGCAGAAGAGACAGACCAATTTAGAAATGTAAGCTACCTAAAAGGAACAACATAAACACTTCAAAACCACTGACAGCCAGTCTAATCAAAACATGCTAAAAACCCTACAAAAAGTTTACTTTTTTGCATATTTTAAAGTTCATTTAGTCTTTTCAGTACGTCAACGTGCATTTATGGCTATTCACAACAAAACCACACAAGCACATAACCTAATTTCCCCTAGCAGAATTCATTCAATTCCAGGCTTTCAAACTCAAATTTCAATTTGTGTCCAAGTGCCAGCCACTATACTTCTGACTCATATTTCTTCTGATGTACCTTCCACAGAGTTTACAGAATTTGTTCAACTTACCTAAACCTTCAAATATGGATGCTATTTAATAGTCTGCTTTACTGACTTTCTATTTTATTTATAAATCAATTTTATTAAAAAATTGTTTATAAAATCCTCTAGTGATAGCTGCGACTTCAAATATACTAGAGTGAAAAATTATCCTGTTCAAATGAACATATTAACTTTAGCTTTTCCTTTTCTCAGACTGAGGCAGATCAGCTGGTAAGATTGTTGCAAACACTGTTTCCTTTAGTTTATCACTTCATACTTGAAAGAATTATGGACAGTTAAATTTTTCTTCTATTTTTTCCTAATAATCAAAATACTACCTATTTGAACATTTTACAATCAGGAGGCACTGACAAAACCAGCAACGTTTTTCTTCCTGATTTAAAGGGGGGGGGAGGGGAAAAGAAAAGAAATCACGTTTGCTGTTTTGAAGAGCTAAATCGATATAAATTGTCAGACTCTGGGTCATAACTACGCATAGGCCAGAGCATTGGCACGAATGACTGTGTTGTGAAGCCTACAAGCTTTCTTTGGTTTTTAGTTCACATTCCTGTAGAGTGAGACATTCTTAATTTGGGAGAGCTACGGGTAAACATTTATGGGAAAAAATTATTAAATATTTCCTTTCACAAAGGTAGCAGGCAAAATAAAAACAAAAACAACCACTCCACACAATGCTAAAGGTGGTCTTTAACTATCAAAATTCAGCAAGGCAAATATGCTCCTTTCTGACAGACACTCAGAGTTTTTATTATTGGGAGACTAATCTTCCCTCCACCATTCATGAACTTATACTGTGTTTATTTTCAGATGGGGACAGCATTATCCATATGTGAATATGCATACTAAATAGACTGCTTCATCATATGGAGATAATAGTAATTATTTGGGTTCTATGTACACTTGCACTTGGATTTAGCATTACAGAGGAAGTGAAAATACTTACAAGGGTAATGACATTTATTACAACACCTGATGTAATACATAACTACTGGTCACTTCCCAAACCTCTCACTGAACTCCAGTAGCCTTTGAGAGCTGTTTGTTGCAATTCAGTTTATGACACAATGTTTTAAATGTTCTTACTCCAAAAGACTCTTGAAAGATGAAGCCCATCTGAAGATTTTCTCTCTAAATATGAAACACGTTCTGCTCGCAGAAGATTACAGAATTTTAAACAAATACAAAACAGTTTATTCACCCTGGTGAAAGAATTCATCCTGCAGATGGCTCTGAGGCTGGAGAGGACAATATGCACAGTAGCAATGAAAGGCAGAATACAGGTTTTTCTCCCAGCTTTAGCCCTTGGCAGTACAGCTCATTTGTCTAAGTTAAGTTTGAGAAATCTACAGTAACACCTAAGAACATATATCAGATGTATTTTGATCAGTGTGTACAGAGAGCAGAGCCTTAGTCTAACTCTACAAGCAGGAACATGTTGGCCTGACGGTATGTGGATCAGGGATATCAAAGCTCCTCCTCTGACCAAAGTAAGATACAAGCTTTCTCTACCGAAAATGCAAACGCACGCACACCACCCCTGCTGCACTTTAAACCTTATGTGGTTTTTAACTATTAAAAACATAGAAGATAGCCTCCTCCTCTTCCTTGTATCTACAGAATTATGCATGCCAAATGGCTCCTGAGCCAAGAGAGACCAAACGCCATGTCCTCCTTTCCTGGGTGTGCAGATGGATTGCATTATCACTAAATTAATGGCTTTCGCATTATTATTCCAGGATTAAACCTGCACCATTTACACCTCCTGACTTCAACAATTCTAGGGTAAGACCTCCATGCAACAGACCTATTCCAAACATGCAGTTCACCCAGGAGCAGTTCCTGAATGTACGGTGCATGGGTACACCAGAGACTACATTGCTGTCCCCAGCAGCAAATCATTTCCAAAGCGGCTCTTCTCTGGCTCCTTAGGAAGGGTGCTCCTCTTCTGTTCCCCCTTCGCTTGTCAAGACTGAAGTCAAAAGAGTTCGCACCAACTGGGCAAATCTCCAAGAGGTACCTGGTAGCTCCTTCCAATCAGGCTGCAAAGATGAGACAGCTTTTCTGAATTTTATCATGATCGTGGTAGGGCCAATGTTTTATTAGTACTTCCAATATTTGATGCACTTTCCTATAAACTCCCCAGCGTAGCTCAAAAATAATTCTGGGGCACTGTCAGTATAGCAAAAACTAGGGCGTATGTTTTCCTGAAATGTTAGGCAAACAACGAGAAGATTTCTCTTTGTGGTACCACCATAATGGTATCATGCCTGAAAAGGAAAAGTCAGTAACAATAAAGCAAATTTTGCTCCTCAGATGTCCAATGGAACAATATGCCACAGATTTAACCTTCCCAAAGAACAGACAGGCAGAATTAGTTTCACAGCACTGTGTACCACCACAGCTACGCGTAAAGATGTCATACAGCTTGGCCTATGAGGAGAGCGTGAAACAATTCAAAAACAAAACTTACAGGAGGAAAAGAAACTACTTTTTCCGGGGAACTGAGCTATGCTAAATGACTGATCCTTCTCGAAAAGCCTCAAGTACCACACTTGTTTGACTGTTCCACGAGTCAAACTGTTGCCTGTTTCTCAGGGAAACTGGGAGTATTTATTAGCTGGTGTTATTAGTCATGTGACTTTAAACATTAATCATATTTGTTCAAAAAACTTGGTGCAATAATTGCAACAACTGATGAATGATAAAATGCTGCATTCCACTTCAGTTTATTAGAGATTTCAGAACTCAGTTAACTGTTGCCCATTATACCTAAAAAATAGTCAAAATGAAGTCTTTTTTTAAAAAAACTCAACACTTATTTGCATGTGACTTACTATATTTATTCTAGGAAACAATAAAAGGGTAAAATGCCCTAACAAAACATCAAGATATTATGACACGGTGAAACAGATAATCCTACTTGATTGCCACACCTTTTAAAATTATGTATAAGGAGTCTTTTGTTCCCTGGTTTTCAGAATGTCAAGCAACTCATAAACGATAATCTGGACCTAAACAAACGCATGCTAGTTAAAAATTCTTTATTCATTTAAAGCGTGAAATGAATCATTACTTCAAGTATTCAAATACCAACATACTTCCTCAGTTTCTTTTCTAACCTCTCTTTTAAATAGCCAACCTAAGACTATACCAACAAGGTATTGGCAAGCTGAAATTTTTCTTAACCTGCTTAAAACATTCACCACACAGTTTTAAATACTATCAGAAATGCTTAATATTACTATCGTTATGCTAATTTAAAGCAAGAAGGTAGCTATAAGTCCTTATGGCAGGAAAAAAATACATTCTAAGGATTTTTTTTTTAGTATTCCCCTAATGCAATTACGTCAATTTTTGTATCTTGTCACTATATCAGTAACATCAAGAATTTTTAGCAGAATTACAAGAATTGCAAAGATGAAGAAAGTAAAAAGACCCTGCCAATGTAATCAAGACTTAAAAAGCCCTACGTGATAATGAAGGGTTTGGCTTTAATTTTTTTTAATAAGAGGAAGTATCATCACATCGGGGTCACTTCACCTTTTCTTCTCCTTCTGTCGTAACACACCTATATAAGCTTAAAAACGTTCTTTTATTCAAAAGAAGGTTTCTTCAATTACTCATAAAGAACTAGTCACACTTGGCCAGCGGTTTGTATCAACTTAGAGAATAACACGGAGAAATGTGTTTTTAAAGTGGGGAAATCCTAGCAACCCACAGACAGGAGCAACAAAGATGCACACAACTTCTGAGAGAGTAGATGAACGGACAAAATGGAAGCCAGCTCAAATCTCAGGTCAATCCACCATGAAAAAAGGCTAAATCAAGGTTTCAACAATTCCTTGACAAACAAAGCAAAACAGTAATGTCCAGTAAACCCCTTCCTCCAGCCCCCGTAAATCATAGATAGTTGCTCTCAACCAAAACCATGCTTGTTTAAACACACAGTTTCTCCTCATCATCTGGCCAGAATTAATGATTATCTGATTAATAAATTGTTACTCAATTACCACTTAACCCAATCCCCGACAATTAATCCTAGGCACACCTGTCAAACCGCAACAAAAAAAATGACTGTTCATCTCCTCCTCTCCTTTTCCCACATTCTCCTTCCCCTACTCTGTTTTCCACTCCCTCCAGTTTAACACATTGTGGGATTTATTTTCCTGTATCAGATCCAAGAACTTGAGAGTCCTCTGTACCTTTTTGATACAGGGTGTATAGGAAATGCTGGTCCTAAGCCTACCCTCTGCACGGAGTATTCTGCTCTCACCTTTTGGAAGAGTTTCAGTGGCTGATGCAGTGTTTCAGAACTAGCAGAACTCCTCAAAAAGTGGCCCCACATTGCCCCAAATCCCCTGGCTCTCCTCACTTGTCCAATGCTACTTTTTAGGGTTCTTTTTTATCTCTCAGTTCCTTTCAGAGAAGCAGTTCCTCAGCCCAGCTCAGTTCATTTGTTCAGAGAAAACTTTTATTCATCCTGAATGAACAAACTGCTTTAAACAGTCAAAAGAAATACAAATTCCCAAATAAAATTCTAATCACTGTACTGCCCTATTACATATGCTCTGTAAGTGGTATATATTGTATGCCATATGCCAAAATGATTTGTATATAGTGTTGACATTTTTTATGTTCCTCACAATGTTTGGAATACCACACTACACAGAGTGCAAGAAGATAAGATCATTTATGTAAGCAAAATATGACCTTACAAGTGTGTAAATCTCTTATTTGCGTATGCAAGAGAAATAGCTGTGAGCACCAGTACTATTTGTATGTGCAATTATTTGCTTTACATGCCACATCAATTCTGCAAACAAATAGTGACTATTTAGCAATATTCATCTCTTTCTATTGTAGAATACTGAACTGGGGAGAGAGAGAAAGATAAGACTTTAAATTCCATGGATAAATAGTATACTGGCTGCAAACTAGCTAGTATAGAAATCGCAAGTTTGTGCTGTCAGAACAGACATCCATGGCTGACAAAACAGCAGAAAATGGAAAGAGCAACCTGACCTGAAAACCAGAACTGTGAGAGGCTGTCCTGCTCTGGGAGAAAACATGAGTCTAGAAAGAATAAACAAACAGTTTTTATGTATCATTCATACAAATAAATATACATATAAAACACCCACACATTCTAAGTCATTGTTTTTGGGTTGTTTTTAATCCATGAAGCAAATATAAATAAAACTTACTAAACCTTTCTGCATTAGGAATCTGAGGGTGGCAAGACTGAGTACTCCGAAATCAACAGATGGCACATTCAGTTTTTAGTATATATATTCTGCACTGGAGGAAATCTGGTATTACATCTCTTCTGAGTATTTTGCACCTGTGCTACTCAACACACAGTTAGAGAGTATCTGTTAGCAGGATCTGTAGCTTGAACCATTTGAATTGGGGGACATCTAAGTCCCACTGCTGGGTAAGAGCAGAAAGCTGTCAGCCTTGGGTCTGACTATAGGTAAGTGCCACCCAAGCTGCTCCTTCACACGTATGGGAACTATCATGTGATGCCCCTACAGGGGTAGCTGGACCAGCGTGGTCTATGACCTAATGTGGAGGATGGTTTCAGAAGAGCTTTACTTCAGCTCTCTGTCTCATCTTGAAATATTTCCTGCCTCGGGTGGCATGAACCTCTTGGGCTGGAGGAGGAAAGTCTACCTCTTATCTCTCTCCCCTTTCTCCCTTTCCAACCCCAACTGTTTCCATGGTAGAGCCAGCTGTAGCTGCTGCCAAAGAAAACAAGGCATTTTCCTACCTTGAGGGCATTCCCCTTTGAACATCAAAAGTCTATAGCAAACAATGGAGCTGAAACAGCTTTGTAAATAAAAGGTCAGAAGAATTTTTCATAATGGAAAATTATCAGACTACCTACAGGCAGGGGTTGCTTCCAGCTCACAAACAACACTACACATGCTTGCAAATACACTTCATTTTGAGCTGAAGTAGTCTTTGCTGAAATATTGCGTGGTCCCAGTGATGTAACTCAAATTCATCCTGCCTCTAGCCATTTTGTAATCACCTTAATTGTCAGGTCTTAAAAATAATAGATTTTTAGTTCTTTGGGAAGGGAATGCACTTACGGTAAGAAGCCAAGCAAACCATAGGGTGTTCTGAAATAGCAGTTCACAAACTAAGCAGTGCACAAAGTAGGGGAAAGGAGAAAGGGCATGTGCTACTGGAGAGCTTCAGGGAGAAGAGCAGAGCATGTGATAAGCTGTTGATGGAGCTGTGCTTTGCAAGCTCTAGCCAAAGGACAAATGAGCAATGCAGAAAGCCCTTGGCTGCCAGGAGCTACTGAACCCATACTAGAGGCCTCCATGGAGAATTGGCAGGATGGGATTCAGCAACAGCAGGAGCCACATGTTCTCTGGGCTCCCGCTCTCTGCCTGTGTGTACGCCCAGCCCTCCGAGCACAGCAGTCTCCCATGGGGTCACACTCCCTTGGGGCCACCTTGGCCTCCGCTGCCCAAATGTCCGCTCCATTCCACTCCCCTACAGCATCGGCATCCCTCCCTCCTCCACAAGCACACTCTGGTGGTCTTCCCTCTTTCCTGCCTCTCGGAAGCGGAGGCGTTGGCAGGAAGTCTGTGATACCCAGCTTGAGTGCTGCTGCGATGAAGATTAATAGAGAACTCTTAGTCCCTAAACCAAGAGCAGAAGATGGAAGGTGACTCAAGAAGCATTTAGTGGAAAAAATACTGGACAAGCTATCGCTGAACAACTTTTTGGCAGTAACCCTTAGCTAGACTAAAATCCCTTCAGATGTGCATAACAAAATAATTTTACTGTGGGAAATTAACAGAGTTTAAAAGTGTACCCCAGATATTTGGCATTCATCTCCCTGTGAGTTCCGTATACAGGTAAGCCTTCAGCAAAGAGGGAAACTATTATTATCCGCATTTTTCTGCATTGCTGGGGCAGTGGAGGGAGCGGGTGGCATGGGTTGAAGGCTCTGAATTTGCAGGGCAACTTCTTATGTTAAAACCCCAAATTGTCATAATTCCATACTAAAAAGAGCTCGCTTTGGATTTCTCTTTTATTTTCCCATTCTCCAACTGGATAGTTTTGCAGACACAAGCCAGAAGAACTGGCGACTGGAAGTGTAGTTGCACACTTGCTCATTAAAAGAATTACCCCTACCACATCTTTCACAGATCACCAGCCTGCCAACTCCCAGGGGAAGCTGTCCAACAAGACCATCACTCTCACTTACTGCCTGCAGCTTCTCCCAAGATTTCAACATCTTTCTGTACATTCATCCTTGACCTAAAGTGCACAGTATGGGAACACTCCTCCAATCTTACCTTCCCTTCTCCACCTAGAAAAACCTGGTCAGCCAACACTTTCTTCACAACAGGATGAGGAAAACTTGTGAGTTTGACTAACTGCAAGAACATTCAAATACACTAGAAGAAGTACTGCTGAGAACAAAATATTTAAGTTTTTAGACTTAAAATGTGGAGGATTGAGAAAACGGGACTTGACTGGCAGAGGAAACTGGTAGTTAAAGGTCACTGATAACTGGGAGGGGAAAAAAGACTAAGATATTCTCAAAGTCATTGGTATATAAAAACTGCTTCCATTTGATAGTTTTCAGTGTTCAATATGAAGCGACAATTCGTTTATGGACCCCATAACTTACATTTTAGCAGAGACCATTGATTCAGGTTAGTCTGGAAGCTTAAATCAGCTCAACATTTCCAAAAAGAAACAGAAATGAGAAGCTGTTATTGGTAAATGGCACCATATGAATAATAATAGAGAGGTTTTTCACTCTTCTGCCATGAGGTGCACATGCTAATTATCACAGAAATGTCTAGGAACCTTAATCAGGTTCACGGCCCATCAGACTAGGCATGAGATACACAGCAGTTTGCTTAGACTGCTCACGTGCTTTAGCAAATTTTAACAGATGAATGAAACAAATGTGTGTGTGAGAACAATAGGCCACGTAAATAATCTACAGAAAATAGTGTTAATTTTTTCTGCTGCCTCTTATCTTTATTAGTGTTGTAGTGTGTATGGATGGCTTTCCAAACCACACCAACAAGGTCTCCAATTCCATAATTTCCTTAAAGCTCCCTCTTCTTCAGCATCTCTTCACTTGTACGTCTGTACCCCAAGACAACCATCTCCTTTTTTCTTTAAGCAGGCAACACGATTACTTCTGAGATCTGAAATATACTAACATAATACATATATATATATATAGAGAGAAGAGATGTATTAAGCTATTTTGCGAAGGGGCCAAGGGAGTTTTCTGGCAATTACTCAGCATAAGGAGTAAGGTATATGGTGAATAGATTAGATAAAATTAGTAGTTGTCAACCCAGCACTGCCTGATGACAGAAATTGCAGCTTTATCTCTCTCCTGTCCAGGCCTCCCACGTATCATGTGCCTCATTAGGATGCTATGGGCAGAACACACAAGAAAAAGACCATCCTCAAGCCATCAGAAAAAGCCATCAAAAAATCACAGAAGACCTGCCAGATCTGGCCAAAAATATTTCGCTTGGTTGCAGGGTATAATTATGTACGATTCTACACTATCGCACCATTTAAGGAATGGGAAAATCCATGGTGTAACCAGCTGCCCTGCCAGGGTCAAAACCTCCAAACACATGTTCTTTGCGTGTTGGAAAAACTAGCAAGACCCATAAATTAAAGAGAACAGACAAGTGACTCAGAGAAGGGATTGGTCAGTCAAGATCTGGCTATGTTAAATTTGCCTCTATTAAATTAGATGTCACAGAAGCACGGATTTTGAGAAAACACTAAAAACACCTTTGCCAAATGTTTGGAGGAATAAGGCATTGTTTTTTAGGCTACATGGTCCTGTAGTACAGTAGCTGATGCACCCATCTATGTCCACAGTATCCAAAGCTAGCAGCATGATGCTGATTGTCCCAGCCATCTTTGTGGGAAAACTCTGTTGGATAAGTCTGCTTTTCCCAATTCTCCACATTCCTCCAGCACAGAGGTTTTAGTTTCAGTCACAAGAGCATGAGGAACAAATGAGAAAGAACCCTGAATGGCAGTACAGTCAATTCGAAACAAGCCCAAGGGCCAACACGTGATGACACCGCATAGGTCATTTCCACGTACAGAATGAAAACCGCTTCTGAAGCATTTGGGAGAGTAGTAGATATGAACAAAAAATGTCTTCTATCGGATCACAATGAACAAAAGTCTCCAGCAGATTTATGGAATGGTGCAAAGCATTCCAGCGCAATTTTGCTGGTTTGCATTAAAAGGAAGGATGTGAGCACATCAAAGCTTGACTTTGCCTGAGTAAGAAATTATTCTTCTGGCCCTCAAAAGACTAGCTGTCTTCAAAACTGGAATGAACTGAGCCTTGACCCACATTTGTAAAGGTAATAAGGAGCCAAATCACAGGACATGCTCTGTAGGGAAGTGGGGATACTGCTGATATAAGTTTTCCCACCTGTGTTTCGATGGTACAGCTGTAGGCACTGAATACGCATAATTCATGAGCTGTGCTTCCACAGTCTCACAGAGCTTTCAAGAGCTTGTCACATTCTTTTCAAGTGGATCATTAAGGGTGGTGTACCTAAGTGGATGGGTGGAGGAAATTCATCTGAAAAGGAGATTAGAAGTGATTCAATTTCAGGAGATAACCTGACTTTTTGTCTTGGTAAGACTATAGTTCAACCATGTGAGTTGACACTGGCATCTGGGGCTACTCAGCAGTTTCACATACAGATACTGTTGTGCAGATGAAAAAGAACAGCGTTATAAAGCTTCTCTTTGTGAACCATAAAGGTATAATTCTGACATGATGATGGGTGATGTAATCAACGTTTTCATGAGGAGGCTAGGCTTAACAAGGGAAACTAAAGCTTTTTACAATGAACTTTTTGAATTCCCTTCGACTTGAAGAGTTCATCACTGACAATTGGTGGGACTGCGACAAAGATAAGAGGAATGGAAATTCATGCTGAGATCGTTTTACAATGGCTCAGAAATCTTCTCTAGGCTCTGTAAAACACACTGCAAGTAGACACAAAAGACCTGGGAAGAAGAGGAATAGCAATGATGGTCTTCAGTGCGATCTACTTTTCCCAGGAGAAGAAAACTTGAGAGGGAAGCCAGTTCTGAAACTTTCCATTCCAAAGCTTTAACTTTTACAATGACCAAATTAGCTGTCAGAAAGCAATAAGTTCATTCCACACCTTCTACAGAAATGCAAAGCAGAGGATAGACAAAATTTCCTACTTCTTCTCTAGATGCCTCTGCCATTGCCTGGACGAGTGGAGCTGTCAGAATTGTCTGGGGAACACTGACTGACCAGGAAAGGAAAATGTTGTATTGACGCAAATACCAGAGACCATGCTGCTTGTCATACTGGAGCTCTAAACCCAGCACTTCTTGTGCCTTCCTCATTCTCTGTTTTGCAGTTGCTTTTGTTATTTATTTTTAAATACCCTTCTGACTAACTATCTTGCAGAAGAAGAGGGGAAAAAAAAGAAAAAGCAAGAACTGGGAGAAACCAGAGAAGGATAGCTGAGCCATCAATTCCTCTGGGTCAAACCCTTAGGTCCAGTTCATCCTGTGCTACTGCCAGCCACTTACATCATTCATAGCAAAAAATTTAGCAGTCCAAACTGGTGTGTTCAAGACTTGCAGGAATACTGCTTATTCCCAACTAATGAGAATACTGCTCATTCTAAATGCTAAACAGAAAATACTTTTTGTGTCCGTGTAGCTGCAAAGCATTACTTAAAAAGCACAGCTTTTAAACAAGCAATAAGCCATATAAAGACGCAAATCTTATTATTTGCTCCACTAAAAGTTTTTACACGAAATCTTCTTGAATCCTGGAAAATCTGTTCATTAAAAAGGTGCATGCTGTTCTAATATATATCCTATGTCAGCACAAACAGCCTTCATGTAAACACACAGCCATGAGTACCATGAGTAACAACTCTGTTTCCATCAGAAGCCCTTTATCCTGCGTAAGAGGTCTGCACACTAATAGATGTCCTAGGCTAATGTTAACTAGCTACAGCTGGCTCGCAGCTATAAAAAGCATTAATGAAAACATAAATACTAACTTCTCCACTTCCCTCAGCCCGTACGTCAAGGCTGCGCAAAGGCATCACTTTCCAAGTGGTCTGTGTGAATGAACGGGCTGCTCTGAACCAGCTCGCTCTGGTTCTCCAGTTTGTTTACCGAACAGCGTGTGCAGAGACACACTGAGCACGGGGGACGCAGGGGGAGAGACAGACCACGTGGCCGCCCGCCTCGCCCAGCGAATCCTCCCGCAACCCGGAGCCCTGGGCTTTTAGCGACGGCTCGGATGAAGGAAGGAAACGTCTATTAACCAAGGGACTGACCTATAGGCATAAAAATGTCAGTCCGCGCGGAAGCTGAATGCAGCCCAATTCCTACAATATATGACTGTGTTTTGCTGTAATGTGACTTTGCTTTGCTGTGCTGCCGTTACGGATTCGGCTGTAATAAATAACGAACGCAGTGACATACACGGAGCAGAGAAACGACACTTCAGAGCTCTGCACACTCTCAAAACGTACTGCAGGATTTATGTTCTCGTTGTGCCAAATATGAAACAAAATTGCAGAAAAAAGAGACTCAGATTCATCCAGTATGTATACAGAAAAGGCAAAAAAAAAAATCTATTTAATGGAAAAGAGAATGCATGCAACTCCAAGTTTACAAAGTCAGACAGAAACATGATGATACTGAAGTGCTACAACACTCAGCAAAAAACCTCACGCTGCATGCACACTTTCTTCATTATTCTTTGACTGCTGGACTGTTTATCTGCTATTTTAAAATAGTTTTGTCCTCAAAACAGCTACTTTGTCACTGTTTCTATGCATTTCTTCAGCAGCTGACCTCAGACCGAGACAAACCCTTGCTGGCAGGCCAGGCACACTGGCTTGCTATCCACTCCGCCAGGCTAATCACAATTCCTGCTAGTCCTCTGTTTGCTGCTTCCTAACAATTGTTACCGGCTGGTGGTGTCTGAACGTGACCCCATGTTACCTGGAAAAGGGTTCCCTTCTTTTAGAAGTACATAAAGCATATAACAGTATGGCCTGTTCTCAGATTTCTTTTTCAAAATACTGGATGTGTATTTTAAAACCTTAGCTTCTGAAGTCCCACCACCAAGTAAGTGCACAGCTTTTTTTTTTTTCTTTTTCATTTTTATAGAGGAAATCCTTTACATGAGGCTGATGAAATTTTGGGTTCTTCACCAGAGAGCATAGAAACACTCCAAAGTATATTAAAAAAAATTATTATTTCCAAGTATCATGATTCTTCATTCTCATGATTTTGTCCAATGCATTATTTGTTTAATTTCCTATGATTTGCATGACCTAAACAGCAACTGCAGCCATGTTGGTCACCCCTAAATCCAGCCTCTATGTATTACCTGTATGTATGGAGATCAAACAAAGGTTAGAAAATTATCTACTTGGCTACGCAGGAGTTTCCTAAATCTAACATAGAGATGTTATCCAACAAGGTGCAACTCTCTGCAAGCATTTAAAAATAAATTAGCCGATAGCAGTTTGTTGATTTGCTGAAGTTACAACCTTCAAAGGTGGCAGCTCTTTCGGCTGAGTTCTCCTCCTTCTACTTGGTGCATATAACCTGAATTCTAACTCATTTTTTTACAAATCCATGACCTTAGCATAGTCCCTCCCCACTTACACTACTGTCTGAGAGCCACCAATTTTTCTGACTGTTGAGGCATCCACTTCAAATGCCTGTTTTCTCCGGATGTTATTGCTACAATTCTCCCCAAACCCTGGAAGTCCAAATAGCGATGATGACTCAGATACACAGAAGCACCAAGGTATAGATGAGCTCCTAACACAGATATTTTTAATGATGACTAAACAGCCCAGACTGCAGCAAGAAAGTTTTGGCAGTTTCCAGCTCCCTTGCAAAGGAAATATGCACTTAGAATTAAATAGAAATAAAGAAATTAAAAACACTTTTGCAAAGATTAGCTTGTTTTTGCTAACAAGCTCTTCCACTTTCCATTTACATTATGTTACTATGGTTAATTTATAGCTTTATATTGAAGATGTGACATAACTTGTTCCGATCAAGTTAATTTTCTTGAACGTTTTTCCTCATGTCAGGGTTTACAAATTTGGCATTTGTTCAGTGGCAGGGGAAAACGCATAATCCCATTATTACAGGACAAAGACAAGAACATCTGTAGCTGTCATGACTAGATCATATTTAAGTTCAATAGCAGGGAAAGCTGCTGCCTCAGAGAAGAAATCTGTAACAGGAACTACATAGGCTCAAGGGGAATGAATGGGCAGATAGAAAGGTAACTCGCACAAAATGGTATTTAAATACCTTATCACCACTCTCATATTCCCCATATGAGGACCTCAGCTCAATGCATTGCTTCCTTTTCCCATGACCTACCACACACTCCCTCACGTGGGACACTACTTCCATGATCCCAACCACACTTCCCACCTCTGTGAAGCTGGGACTCCAGTGCAATCTCTTACCCCACCTCACCAATGGTGCATTCCTTGCAGTTCCCTCGCTCAGAAACAGAAGTGAACGTCTCCTTGCTGGTGGAGCTCCTGCAGCACGTGCTGAATGGGGATCACAACTGCATAGTTGTGGAAGGGACTGTACCCACCTGCCAGGCAGGCACTCGTAACTACATGGCTTCCCTTGGTCTAGAATAGTTGGGAAACTACTGAGAAATACGTAATAATTTTATACTTTTATAATAATTTCCTTAAAGCCATCTTCCCAGGTAAAGATGATGGTGCTGTACAGGAGAAGACGAGATCATGTGGTGACAGCACAAGTTCCAAGTGTCAAATTGCAGCACAAATTGCAGCAGAAAGTAGAAATACCACAGGGACTTCACTGCGTCTTGTACTGAAACTCCACTCCTACCTGCTATCTACATTCACGTGTATGTGAAAGACAGCAGACAACTTCTGAGCAGAGGACCCAGCACAAAGTCAGGGAGAGCCTGCCTGCTGCTTTCACTTCCGTCTCTGCCTCCTTCCTTCCACTGCTGCAGACACAAGGAAGGCTACTAGGAGCAATCAATACCCTCATCCCACTCTCAGGTGGCCATATGAAGTCAGCTTTCAGATGTAAGCCTTGCACCTCTACTTGCACAGATCAGTAAGTGTCTCTGAACTGGAGTATGCGGTTGCACAAAGACATTTACAGTTGGCTGGTAGTAACTGCCTTATGGCTCAGATTAGCACCTCCAGAAGGGCAGGATCTGGAGCTGCTTCTGTGAGATCCTTCTCAATGACTGACATACCACCAAAAGTAAGAACGGCAAGATTTAGGAAACCACTGATACAGAGAAATAATTTTTAAAATATGTATATAAAATCCTGTTATCATGTGACATTGAATGAAACACAGCCCACAACACAAACATGATCAAAAATTACACTCTGCAACTTAATGACATCATTCTTTGTCTTTTTGTCCATTTAAATGTGAAACCTCTCTAAAATATATTTCGCATATAGTGCTAGCCTTACACTTTACAACTTACGTAAAGCAGGTTGTCCAAAGGAACTCACACTGTAGCCAAATACAGGCCTCAAATCAAGTATCTAAATCTAGTGAGTTACAAAACCACTTTGAACATGTACCAGGCAGTATGTGAATAATTTCCTTTTTTCTTACTGTAGAACTAAAATTACAAAAATAACTAAACCTCTCTTAACTACCAATCCACTCAAGTCCTTACACAGTAAGTTCACTCCAGGCCTTTGCTCATCACTTTTCTCGTTTGAGGAGCATGTTCTTCTCCAACCTCTGTGAAGCCCCCTTTTCGCCAAAGAGGCGGTCGAGGCATTAACTGAAATGAGTTTGAGGATTTCAGCACAGCCTGTAGCGGATCCCTACCCAGTGTGATGTTGCTGACTGCCTTTGGCTGCGAGAAATGGAACAAAACCAGCAGGCACTGCAGGCTGTCAGGACCGGCACGTGAGCATAAGATAACTTCATTAAGTTCATTTATAAGTCACATACTTATTTTAAACCACAATGCTTACTGAAAGAACCAATTAAGATTGTCTTCTCTGAGGAACTTTATTTTATTCATACTGTTTGCTCTATCTTAATCTTTTGTATTCTATAAAAGAAAGTGTAGGAAAGCTTAAGATATAGATGTACAGGTCTGTCTCCCAGCAATATTGTCCCTTTCAAAGTCTGTCTTGTCTTAATTACTAGAGTGTGCCCATAATTTTAAAACCACATAGGACAGTGTATTCATGACTCTTCGTTTTGGCACAGAAGACCTCCTCCTTCCCAAAAGAGTAAGAGTATGTTCATAACACCTTTCCAAGGAGTATTGATTTGTTACATCCAAACAGAAGCTTTTACAAAGCTGATGACAAAAAGTTATTTCTAAGAATCTTCCCTTCTGGAAACCTGCCATTCTGTTAAATCTATGCTGATGTTTCTTTGCACGTCTGGTGATTTATGCAGATACTAAAGGCTGTGTATGCAAACAGTGTTTACCTGCCCAAGTTGCACAGAAATTATGTGCAATATTTGGATGGTTAAATTTCTCTCCCAGCTGTTAGCTCAGTGTGTGTTCATCTAGGCATTTCTAACTGCTCATGGTCCTTGCCTTCTGTACCATGGTAGCAGGAAAACAAATCCCAGAGCGCAATCTAGCTTTTATCAAAGGTTCATAGAGCTCCAGCACAACTTTAACACTTGTTCCAGGTCAGGACTGAAGTTACGTAGCCAGTGAAAAGTAGTGGTGTAAAACACACATGGAGGATTTCTCTTCTCAGTTCTGTCAACCACATAGCTTTCAGAGATACAAAAATTCAAGGGGAAGAAAGGTCAAAACCAAGGGAAAGATTCCATGCCTTTTACGTAGGCCATCTTAGAATAATTCTTGACAAATAACAGGTGCTGGAAAATTACTATTCCTGGTTTAAACCAGACAATGTACAACAGCACATACCTTGATTGTGGCTCTAGGGCTGGAAAATTACCTTTTCAAATTGTTCGCTTTTTACTCTCCAGACTGGTCTCCACTATAGGATAACATACAGGGTTCCACATTGCTCTTTCCATTCCCCCCATTTACATATTCCCTGGAAAACAATCAGCTGGGTGGATACAGCCATAAAACAGGCAGCAGTGGGAAATGAGGTGTTCAGGTGCAATAAAGCTTCCCCAGCTTTCTAAAGCCTCGTATGCAACCATCAGATGTAGGAGGTGTGAAAATACACAACTCTACATAATGATGCTTCCGTACCATTTATCTCTCTATGTCATTCTATGTATCTCTGGAATTTCTCTATATGGGGAATACACCCGTAAGTAGACCTACTCCTCCTTCTTGACCAACAAAAGGCTTGAGGGGGTGCGACTATCTTCTGGGAACATATGGGCACTTTACTGATCAGTCTAAGCACTTCAGTATGGGGGAAATATAAGCAAGCAACCAGTCTCTCCTTTTTGCTAGATGCACGGAGTAGCCCGCACATACAGCACTGGCCATGTGACAGCTGGTTTCTTTTCCTGCCCATGTATTTTCTAAAGAAACTGAATCCTTGTCAAACTTGTGGACCATGCTGGCTACTGTCCTCTTGAGACTCTCTTCTATCTCAGCACTTTTACCACTGCCCTGACATATTTTAGAACAATGGCAAATTATTTAATTGCCTATTCCCGGTGCAGGGCCAAAAAACAAGGGTGTATGTTGAGGGGTCCTTTTTTTCCTTTGTACAGAGTATTATCAGATAACAGTGCTTTCACCTTGCCCTTGGACAGAGAAAGATTATGTAAATATTTAGCACTGAAAAATAAACGGTAATGTCAAATTAACAAATTGTTGTACTACAGTGGCATTGGAAGAAGCCCAAGTTCCATCTATCCGTCTGCAACATCAAGCGCAGGGAAAACAGGCTTTTAGGCTATCTGGGCAAAAGCACGGGGAAACTACAGTGTTAAATATATAATACAATTTAACATCTCAGCTGGACAATGTGATACCAAAGCTGTTTTTCCAAGTCTTTTGTCCTTACTCTCTGTTTTAGTGGCTCCAGTTTGAGAATTACAAATAGAGCAGGGTGGAGGCAAAAGCGAATAATCCAAGTGTCAGGGAGTCTTAACTGTGAATTAAAGAAATGGGGGGGGGGGGGGAAAGAGAGACTTCAAAGCAGAAACAGGTTACTAGACCTTGAACCACAGGTGTTAGGAGAACTATTACAAGCCTGTCAAGTAGCAATTACACTACTGTGCAAGAATATTAAAAGCATGAATCTTCACTTCTGAGAAGGATCTGTAAAGGCGAAATCAGAGAAAACTACTAGCTTACGAAGTACTCTCTACTGCACTTCAGTTACCTATTTCCTGTTTATTTCCCACTTGAAGAATCATGTCCCAGAAACATAATGTAATTTTTAAAAACTTGCATTTATGACCATTCCATTTAAACTGTTTTGTTGAAAAAACACAAAAAACAAATGGAATGCTGTAAACAGATTTAAGTCAGCCACAAAAAACATTCTGACAGATGTTAGCATCTGTGAACATGGATCTTTCATGACCGTCCTTTCCAATCTGGGCTCTTTTCAAGTAAGAAGACCTCCAGGGTTTTTTTGTTGTTGTTTATTTCAATATGCTTTATAAAATTTAAGCTAGGTTTTTCCGTACCAGAAGGGTGACTTTTCAATATATTAGTCCACCTACTTGGAATGCTAGTTGCAGCACTTGACACTCAACTTTCAGTTGTGCATGCTGCCAGACAAGTTAACCCATTGACTAGATTTGTGTTAAGATAAACAGCAAAGATCATTAGATGAAGAAAAAGAGGAAATTCAACTTCGAAATTAATTCGTTTTATAGGATTACCACTTGCCAGTAAAACCGTTTTACACAGAATTACGTAGGAACAGACTACTCAGAAACTTGCTAGAGTATAATGAATCCCAGCAACTGACTATCATGTTTCTAAGCAGGGGCCTGCTCAGAAAGAGAAATGTGACTTTCCCCACACTTCTATTTTTTCCAGCCACTCAAACAAATCCTCGGCTCT
The DNA here is from genome assembly GCA_013398295.1 of Chionis minor. Taxonomy (NCBI): domain Eukaryota; kingdom Metazoa; phylum Chordata; class Aves; order Charadriiformes; family Chionidae; genus Chionis; species Chionis minor. Next base: position 24,273 of record VZSF01007355.1, read on the forward strand.
TCTAAATATTTTGCTCCCCAAGGGTCCTGCTTGCATGGTAGCAGGCCTTTCCACTTCTCTAAGGTCTGGCAGATTGGAAACAAAATAAAGAGCAAACCCAAAAGAACTATTGATGACTAGTGCATAGAGGCAGATCACATTATTTTTTAAAGTAAATGTACTGTCTGTCTTTTGTTCTTGGAATAGAAGGTTATAGCAGGCTACAGTGCTAACATTCAGGTGGGAAGTAGGTCAAAACATATGCCAAGAGAAGCGAATGGAAAATTTCTTTAGTCACCCACAAAGATTTTAAAATGGGGATTCACAGCTATAGTTAGCATTGTTTTATATTACCAATGGTTAGCTTTTCCTTCTTAACAGACAACACCCTTTTCTGTCCAGCCTCCTCATCCAAATCTTTTGAGCACTCTGACCAGTTTAACTGCCTAATAGTCCCAAAAACGCATCTATTTTCATTTCACCAACTGCCATACAACCGGCCCTGTTCTTTGAGGCGTAAAACTGACTAGTTCTATTTTTTACTGAACTCACGTGGCCTGCTCAAAACAAACAGATACTGGCAAGAGCAAAATCCAAATTATACACTGCTTTATCCCAGGAACACAAAGTACAAGGCCGACGCAGTGAGTCAGACACCTCAGCGCCAGCAAGCTCCTCAGGTTGACAGGAGTCTCTTTGGGATCCTCATATGTGTAAGCCAGGCCTTTTTCAGAAAGAGTCAAAATACTCGGGTTTAGACAAACATGTGTTGTGTCATTAGCAAAAGTATCTCTCTCATCAGAGGGGAAAAGGCAGCAAAAAGTATGCCAGGAATGCTGGAAATGGGCAGACAGTCACGGCAAGTCATATTTTCTTTTTTTTTTTTCCCCCGTGAAACTCCTTCAGTATGAAAAGTCCATTTGCAAGAGCAGTTAATTACGTGGGGGAAAGGCAAATGATTCGACAATAATGCAGGGAACGTGGGACCAATTTATGTCCAACGGAAGCTAGAGAACTTCTCAGTCTCTGTAATCATTTCTCAGCGTCCTCGGAAAATACTTTAGATATTTCAGCTGAGCAGACATAAACCCATCAGACGTATCCATTTGTCTATCAGTAAAAGGCTCTAGATGCCTATAGGCGCTACTGTAACTTCTATGCTTTACCCGTGTTAGTTTTAACCAATTAAATGAATCCATTACAAAGAAAATAGAGATTTCTCCCACAGTTTGCCAGTCTCTTTCTAGAAACTGGATGCCTTGAAATCACTTCCCCTGCTCCACATTTAATCGCATGCCTCTTTTCATCTTACCATTTTTTTATGCTTCCCTGTGGCAACAACATCTAGCTTATTGTCGAGTGCTACAAAAGAAGATATAAGAAAACAGCCTAAAATACAAATCAATTAACTATTCACCTTGATATCTAAACTACTTTTTACAAAACAATGAATTATCTAACTCATCTTGCCTCATAAAATACAAATGTTGCTTTCATGGCAGTTTTACTTTACAAAAAGAAGTTTACGGAGAAGAAAAGAGTTTTTTCTTAATTACAGAAGAATGAGCCATCAGTTGGTTCAAAGGACTGCCAGAGGGCATTGGACTCTTTTGCTCACTATCAGGTGACAGACATTTTTGATAGAGGAGAAAAGTCTTACGGATGCTTATCAGCCATGGAAATAGCAGCTGATAAAGCAGTATGATGTGTTTCCCATTCCTCAGTCTTTAAAAGAAGTGTTGGTTCTCTTCTTTGCAAAAGAGAAAGTGGGTCGATTTTTCTCTTCAGGATCCAAAAGTCAGTCTGAAAGCTGCGAATGACAACCACCAAGCTCTTTTTTGAGCTGGGACAACTAGGAGTTCAAGTTTGAGGAACTTCCAAGAGGCCAGTTTAACAACTGCATGTGAGAATACCCAGCTACAGCATGTACTCAGAAGCAATGGACTCTCATTTTTTATTTTATTTCTATTTGAAATTTGACATAAGAAGCACAATTTGAGATTTCTGGTTTTTTTCACCCCATTCTGTAAAGGGTGTGGCCTCAGGCACAAATTTTTAATTTTTAAAAAGGGTAGAATGGAGGACCCTGTGTTGTGGAGACACCTCAGGAACCACCAACCTCAGAGCCTCACAGAGCCTCAGCTCTGTGCTTGGGAAGATCATGGAACAGATCCTCCTAGAAACTATGCTAAGGCATATGCATGGAGGACAGGGAGGTGATCTGAGACATCCAGCATTCGCTTCACCAAGGGTAAGTCCTGCCAGACCAACCCAGTGGCCTTCTATGATGAAGTGACCGCATCAGTGGACAAAGGAAGAGCTATGGATGTCGTGTCTCTTGACTTCTGTAAGGTCTTTAGCATGGTCCCCCAAAATATCCTTCTTTCTAAAGTGGAGAGGTATGGATTTGATGGGTGTACTATTCAGTGGATGAGTAATTGGTTAGATGGTTGTATCCAGAAGGTAGGTCAACGGCTCAATGTCCAGATGGACATCAGTGACGAGTGGTGTCCTCAGGGGTCTGTACTGGGACCAGTACTGGTTAATACCTTCACCAATGACATAGACAGTGGGATCGAGTGCACCCTCAGCAAGTTTGCAGACGACACCAAGCTGAGTGGTGAGGTTGACAGGCCTAAGGGATGGGATGCCATCCAGAGAGACCTAGCCAAGCTCGAGAAGTGGGCCCATGTGAACTTCATGAGGTTCAACAAGGCCAAGTGCACAGTTGTGCACCTGGGTTGGGGCAACCCTCAGGATCAATACAGGCTGGGGGATGAAAGTATTGAGAGTAGCCCAGCCAAGAAGGACTTGGGGTTGCTGGTGGATGAAAAGCTTGACATGAGCTGGCAATAGCCCAGAAAGCCAACTGTATCCTGGGCTGCATTAAAAGAAGCGTGGCCAGCAGGTCGAGGGAGGGGATTCTGCTCCTCTACTCCACTCTTGTGAGACTCCACCTGGAGTACTGCGTCCAGCTCTGGAGAAGAGAAGGCTCCAGGGAGACCTTATTGCAGATTTTCAGTACTTAAAGGGGGCTTATAAGAAAAATGGGGACAAACTTTTTAGCAGGGCCTGTTGTGACAGGACAAGGGGCAATGGTTTTAAACTAAAAGAGGGAAGATTTAGACTAGATATAAGGAAGAAATTTTTTACAATGACGGTGGTTAGACGGTGGAACAGGTTGCTCTGAAAGGTAGTAGACGCCCCACCCCTGGAAACATTCAAGATCAGGTTGGACAGGGCTCTGAGCAACCTGATCTAGTTGAAGACGTCCCTGCTTATTGCAGGGGGGTTGGACAAGATGACTTTTAAAGGTCCCTTCGAACACAAACTATTCTATGATTCTATGATATTGGGTGATTGCAAGTTAAATATACTTTTGGTTAAAAGTTGGAAAGGAAATATGGAGAGGGTATTATCATTTGAACTCTGCTCAAACTGATGCTGTTAAAAATGAGCCTGAATAATAGAGTGTCAACTGCTCTGACTTTTGATCAAATGTAGCCCTCTGGAAGAAAATCTACGCAGAGGAATGCTGTTCTCAAAATCACATATTGATGTGGGGCTGGTAAAGTACTTCTCCTCTCACTTTAAAAAAAATATATATTGTAGCAAGAATGAATTAAATATAACGCAATGAGCTTGCACAATAAGGTGTACCGATGACTTTTTAAAAAATAATGCAAGTTAAGGTCAATATAAGTACTATATATAAAGGAGCTTTTAAAAAATATTGTGGACAAGGCTGTTAATAATTATTTTTCTGTTGGTGATGACAGGATGACAGAGCTTGCACTTTAGGAAAGAACAATCTTCCTAAATTCCTCCTGGAGGAATTTTGCTGATCAATGAGTGCTGTAAGTTACCCAGTGGCTTACAAAGTAGCAAGAATTGGGAGATTTCCTGTATTTCCAAAGCTCAAGAAGAAGGACCTCTGAGCATGCTACTACTCACCAGCAATGTGGCCTGGAGGAACTCAAATTGTACCAACCTTTGGAGAATCTCTTCAAAGCCTGTTGCAAATTACATTGGCAGAGTTCTCAATGGGACCTTTTAAACTAACTGCACACCTCCAATCAGATCCTAAACTCTGCAGGAAGATAGATCTTCTGATGTCCCAGAAGACTGAACGTAGAAGCTTTATAAGCTTTGCCACTGTAATTCACTTTAATAAGCTTCTTGATTGAAAACAAAATCTAATGTATCTTACCTTTCAAAAGTTGAAGCCAGCATGAAAGAAAAGTTAGTGCAAAACCAAAGGAAGGAAATTCAATAATAGACACAGTGATCTCAGACCCAGAGTTGCTGAGAAAGACTTTGAAATCAGTCTATGGTCTGAAATGCTGAGGATCATAAAAGGAGAAGGAAAAGATTCAACAGCTCAGTACTGGTCAGAAGGGAAACTGTGCTGTCATATCTTCTGTACTTAAGGAAAAAAGGTCCCATTCTTGATTCCCTACACCGAAAACAGACCAGTGTTAGTATGCAAAGAGTAAAAGAGAGGAGGCTATATCCACTGGTCTAAAGCTGCACAATCCAAGGGGTTTGCGTATAAGATTTCTGCATTGGTGCTAATGTTTTGACACCAGATCACTTTTTACTACAGAGGAGCTGAACTGCTGTGACCTCCAGATTTCCAGAAATCAACAGGAGCTTTTTCCAATGGCTTCATAATGGAAGTTTGCATGTGTACACCAGTGTTTCCATATTGGCATCTGTGTGAAATCCCCATTTCAGAAAAGCCTTTCATTTCTCCATCTCTCTGTGTATTTCTCTTTTGTTTCAAAAGACCGCTCTATGAGCCTAACTTACTAGCAGAGCATACTGGAAACTGAAACAGGTAAATAGGAAGTAACAGTTATTCTGTGAAACTCAAGGAACAGTATAAGATGTCGATGATCATCACTGGTTTTAGATTAACTTCCCATTAATTCAGTTTCAATCTTCCTGTCATCTGTTGAGGCAACACATGAACTACAGACAGATTCTTCCTTCCTCTGGGCAGGACTACTTCTATGTTATACTATACTTATGAAAAAACTACACTGCTTTTATCAAGAGCCCCGCGCCTTGCTGAGCGTGTTTATTCCCCATAAGCTGACGACTAAAAATGACATTTCCGAACTCCTCCTCTTTGGTTTCATACATCACAGCCTCAACGGGAAAATTTCCACACATCTTATTACTCACCTAATATTTGGTCGATCTGAATTTATGATGGGTGGTGCACAAAGAGGCTTGTTTCCTTGAACGTGGCTTCTGTAACCTTCTCTTGCAGGCAAACAGTACACCCTTTGGATAACGACTCGTACCTGTGCTTCTCTCCATCCCACTGCTCCCTGGCTTTCCACCATTTCAAGCAGAGAATCGTTAACAGCACTCCGTGTTAAGGGATGCTGTTTTGAACCACAGTTGTTATGGATTTGTGGAGCACAAGCAACCTGGTGAAGGAAAACCCATTAACAGAAACATTTCAGGGGACCTTGAAACTAGGTAGTGTTACAGAGTAAAACTTCACTGTAAAAAATCACTGCAAGAACTGCACAATCAATTTCAAAATACTTACTGCACTTCAACTAACTTAGAAACTAATGGCTGGTATTTATTGTGGATTTTTAATGAACACTCAAGAGAGCAGAGCACACAGCGCTCTCCTGTATTTAACTGGTACTCCAGACCGAGCTAACTCAATCCATGAGAGATGAGGGTAACACCAGCAGGAAAACAGAATTGCTATTAGAACTTATGTTCTTCCCCTTGAACTGAGTTTCATTTTTAGTTTGTTGATGTTCTGTTCCTTCCTCTTCTAAAAAGGGGGTAAAATCCATCTTGAATGCCTCCAGAATTTCAGATTAAGTTGAAAATGAACAGGTGTCTATTTTTATAGAACAGCGTTAGTTCTCAGACTTACACATTTCAGTTTAAAATGTTACATTGTAAAAGAATTAGATGATTAATGAAAAGTATAAAACTTTAAAAGTACAAACCTTAATTTATTCTTTCACTACTTCCAAAACATATTTTATGAATAAAATCTTCCAAAATTTCAAATTAATTTTATGAATAAAATTATGCTACATTTTGCCTTAATCTAAATTATTAATTTCACTAATTTTAAAATCGCAGAATCACAGAGTCACAGAATGTTAAGGGTTGGAAGGGACCTCTAGAGATCATCTGGTCCAACCCCCCTGCCAGAGCAGGTCCACCTACAGCAGGTTGCACAGGATGGTGTCCAGGCAGGTTTGGAATGTCTCCAGAGTCAGAGACTCCACCACCTCTCTGGGCAGCCTGTTCCAGTGCTCTGCCACCCTCAAAGGAAAGAAGTTCCTCCTCATGTTCAGGTGGAACTTCCTATATTTGAGTTTATACCCATTGCCCCTTGTCCTATCACTGGGTACCACTGAAAAGAGACCTCAAATTGTACCTCCTCCTGCACCCTCCCTTTAAGTATCTGTAGACATTGATGAGATCCCCCCTCAGTCTTCTCCACACTAAAAAGACCCAACTCCCTCAGCCTTTTCTCATAAGAAA
>VZSF01007365.1:0-16395 GCA_013398295.1 Chionis minor
GTGAGGAGCGGCCTGGGCCTCTATCAGCCTTTTTCGCCGGGTGGTGCGCGGGCGGGCGGGCGGCCTCTCCTCGCCCCGCTCCCGGGGCAGCCCCTCGCGCACAGCCCGGCTTCCCCGCGGGGGGCGGACGGGGCCGTTGGCCCTGTCCGAGGGGCAGCGCCGGGGTGGGGGGGGCTCGGGCCTTCGGGCGGTGTCTGCTCCGAGACGTGGGTCAGTGGCGGGGCCGGCGCCGTCAGCGGTTGGACTGGATGGTCTTACAGGCCTTTTCCAACCTGAACCAGTCTGTGAGTCCGGTTTGGGCTGTAAAACGCACTGTGTGGCCGGGCCGTGTCCTGGCAGGCCTTGGCACACGGTGCGCGGCCTGCCCGTGTCCCCGTGGGTGTGGGGACACGGTGCGTGGCCTGCCCGTGTTCCACGGCGTGTGGGGACACGGTGTATGGCCTGCCTGTATCCCCGTGGGCATGGGGACACGGTGCGTGGCCTGCCCGTGTTCCACGGCGTGTGGGGACACGGTGTATGGCCTGCCTGTATCCCCGTGGGCATGGGGACACGGTGCGTGGCCTGCCCGTGTTCCACGGCGTGTGGGGACACGGTGTATGGCCTGCCTGTATCCCCGTGGGCATGGGGACACGGTGCGTGGCCTGCCCGTGTTCCACGGCGTGTGGGGACACGGTGTATGGCCTGCCTGTATCCCCGTGGGCATGGGGACACGGTGCGTGGCCTGCCCGTGTTCCACGGCGTGTGGGGACACGGTGTATGGCCTGCCTGTATCCCCGTGGGCATGGGGACACGGTGCGTGGCCTGCCCGTGTTCCACGGCGTGTGGGGACACGGTGTATGGCCTGCCTGTATCCCCGTGGGCATGGGGACACGGTGCGTGGCCTGCCCGTGTTCCACGGCGTGTGGGGACACGGTGTATGGCCTGCCTGTATCCCCGTGGGCATGGGGACACGGTGCGTGGCCTGCCCGTGTTTCCCTGTGTGTGGGGATGTGGTGTATGGCCCGCCTATGTCCCCGTGGGCCCTGGGACACAGTGTATGGCCTGTCTTGGGACACAGTGTATGGCCTGCTTGTGTCCCCGTGGGTGTGGGGACATGGTGTATGGCCTGCCCGTGTCCCCGTGGGCCTTGGGACATAATGTATGGCCCACTCATGTCCACGTGGGCCTTGGGACATGGTGTGTGGCCCGCCTGTGTTCCCGTGGGCGTGAGGACACAGGGTATGGCCTGCCCGTGTCCCTGTGGGTGTGGGGACACAGGGTATGGCCTGCCCTGGGACACGGTGCGTGGCCTGCCCGTGTCCCCGTGGGCCTTGGGACACAGTGTATGGCCAGCATGGGGACATGGTGTATGGCCTTCCCGTGTCCCCGTGGGTGTGGGGACACGGTGTATGGCTTGCCCTGGGACACTGTGTGTGGCCTGCCCACATCCCCGTGGCTGTGGGGACACGGTGTACGGCTCGCCCTGGGACACACAGTATGGCCTGCCCGTGGGCATGGGGACACGGTGCATGGCCTGGCTGGGTCCTGGCAGGTGCAGGGACAGGTTTTGGTCTTCATTGACGCTCAGCTTGTGGTCTCCAGTAAGAAGCTGGTTTTCACCGTAAGAGCTTTGGACTGTGTTTTACAAAGACTTTTTTTGGGGGGGGTGAAGGACTTTTTTAACTCACTCATCTTGCAGAGAAGGGTACGGGGCTGATGCTGTTCCTACAGCTTTCCACAGCGCTGGCCGAGACAAAGTGGGATCTCAGGAGCCAGGGAGGTGGAGAAAGGAGCCACGTGCAGCCCTCTTCTGTGTGGAAGCCCTTGTCTTCCTGCTGGGGTTGTGGCTTCCTGTTGATGGCTATTGCTCCGTGGGTCTCTGTTATGCCGTTAGGATAAGGTCATATCAGTGATGTCATGTTCGTCATCGGCCTTTCATGTGGTCTCGTGGGAGCGGCTCTTGGAAGCATTAGAAAGATGACATTTCGTGCCAGCTTTCTGGTGGCGAACCTAATTTTAAAAGTGCTTTTATTTTTTTTTAGTGTATCAAGAGAAGCGCCGAGAGCAGCATCAAGTGTAGGTGTGGAAACACAGACAATGAAGTCTCCGCTCTCTTCCTCTTCCCTTTCGGTGTTATTCTTTATGGGTTTGGGGGTGGTGTGTCTCGTTTGCTGATGGGCTCAGATAATGAGCGGTTATGCTGTCTGGTCTCTACATCAATGTGGCTTTTGTTTCTTTTTGGGTTTTTTTTTGGAAGAAATAGTAACGTTGGTCTAAATCAAGGCGGTACTAAAGAAATGCCCACCGAGCACAGTGCTTGGGCAAACTTTTGCTTTCTCTTCCTACGTTTATTTTAGGGTTTTAGGAGTCGAGGGTGGTTTTTTGGTGGGTGGGTGAAAGGAGAACCGAAGTCCGTGCTGCAGAAATTGGCAGGTAGTTTCCTCTGATGCAGACAAGTCCGTTCTGTTCAGGAGCAGAAAATATCTTTTCCAAGAAATGGTGTTTGAATGTCTTAAGACTTTGCTCATGTGTCACTGGGGATGGCGGGGTGGAGGGGGGGGAGCAGGGATGGAAAACAGAACTGAAAATGGTTATTGCTACAGTCCTCTAAAAGAGAAATATGAACTATGGGGCTTTGAGGACCGATTAGGCTGCCGTGTTTATTCTCCACCAGGTCAGGCTTGTTCTCTGTAGTATATTTCTCAGCACTTCGAGTCACTTAAAAACAACATAATGGAGCTCGCATAAAAATGGGATCATTGTTCCTGAAGAGTTCACTTGCTGCTTCTGCTTTTATTTCTTATCTGATGTCGCACTGTTTGGCTTGTGATAAAATATTTAGCCTCGACGGGGAGGGATCGTATCATGAAAAGAATTCAGGCTACAAGAGGCAGGAGCAGGAGTGGAGGGAGAGCTAAAAAGGCGCTTACCAAATATATTTGCATGGAAGCTTTGCGTAAGGAGGCCCTTCGGAATTCTCATTCAAAGGAGACTTGTGCTTAGAGACCGGCTTACGTAAGCTGTATTAGTTCCACTAAATATTTGTCGAATTTCTTAGAAATACTGGTCCTTGCCTCTCCTTTTATGGCCCAGAGCTGGGCTGGCTGTCGCTCTCTCATCCACCTGCTTTGCATGGGTCTGTGCTCGAGCCCGGCAAAGTCTTGTCAGCTTGGGCTGCCTCGAGCGAGGCTGGCTGGGGCCGCATCCTTTCTCTGAAATCTGAAAATCAAGATATTCCATATTCTCTTGCTAGCACACATCCTAACCAGCTGCTTGCGTTATCTTGAACGAATCCAGCTTCAGTTTTATGCCAGACTCCTCTGTGCCGTAATACTTTAATATCTAATTATATGATTGGAATGTTACTTCTGGTGGATTCTCACAAAGCTTAAGTTTTTGTTCTTTCTATTGCCGTCTTCACGAGGTACAAAAAGAACTTGAAACGTCTGCAGCCTGAAAAACATCAGCTCTGAAATACCAGGAATGCTGAGTTTGATTTGGGCTTTGCTGGAGGCCTCACTGCTGTGTCTGAAAGCATGTTTATTGTAAGTCCTAACCCCCTAACTGAAAGAGTAACGATGACCGGAATTCCACGGTGTTCTTTATCCAAATTTAATTTTTTTACACAGAGAGGATTTCCAGACACTGTTTATCAGAGCAAAGGAGCCCCTGATTCCTAAGAGAGCTGTAAACAAGCAAAAACCTCACGGCGCTTGCATTTGAACATTTTTTTTTTTCCAAATGTGCCAGTTTCAGAAATAAATATAGCCCTTTGGGCTGTGAAGTGGGGCTCCCGCAGCCCGGCTCTGGGTGGCTGCGTTGTGGGTTCCCACGTGGGTCAAGGCGCTTGCCGAATCTGTGCTGGTGATGTCGCAGCTATAGGAATATGTGGAGTACCCGAAATGTACCTTGGGGTTGATGGTTTTCTTCCAAAGCTCCGTCGGAGGCTGCGGAGTTACTGTGACAGTAGCTTAACATGTTGCTGCTGGAAGCATTTACCTCACTGGAAAAGGCACTGGAAAAGGCTTAAGTAAGATTTGCTTTTCATGAATAATAGGTGTTCTTTCTTTAAAAAAAAAAAGTCATGTAGTATTTCTGAAACCTGATGGAGTTTTGTGCTTTTTTGTTTGGATTTTTTTTTTTTAAAATCTTAAATGTTCTCAACCTTTTCTGATTGCTTTGGCCCCCACCCCCACAAAAAAAAAAGAAGCTGACAGACACTGGTTGGGGTAGCCTAATATAATTCTTCGTAGTCTTTGAAGTGGAAGAATCTCAAAGGTGAACAACAAAGGAAAAGATACTTGTATCCTTTTCTTCTTGTTAAGGCATGTGACTGGGAGCCAGGAAAATGAGATTCCATTCATGGCATTGTACAGGCTTCCTGTATGAATTTGAACTAGCTGTTGAATCCAACCTTCGGTAAGTTGGCCAGTCATCGTGCTGGTCAGGCAAGTGGCTTCCTCTGCTGTCAGCAGCTAAAAATCCCGCGTATGCAAAGTTGCATGGGTTTAAAAAAAAAAAAATTTGAAAAAATTGGAGAAAGCGCTCTTGAGAAGCGATAGTGAGAAAGCTGCCTTGCTGAGGAGGTGACTATGTTTGCCTGAGAAAACCTAGCATAGGGCGTATACCAAAATTATATAAGCATGTATCCAGACTTAAAAAAAAAAAAAGGCAAAAAACAACTTCTGGAGATCTAACTTGGGAGGTTTTGGTTTAATCTGTAAAGCTTTTGATGATGATTTTTCTTCTGTGGCAATTCTGCCATGGCCTGGTGGGCCTTGAGAAGGATTTGACAAGTTTAGCTGGAGTCTTCAGTGCCCACCACTACTTTCTTTACACTAAAAAAAAATAAATAAAAATAAACCCAGGCATGTTTAAATGCTAAAAGCTCTTTTGAATAATGCAAAAAGAGGGGTGGCCTCTGAAGACATGAACAGGAAACCTAAAAGGTGTTAGAAAGGACCAAAAACCTGTCCTATAGAAAGATGCTTCATCCTTGAAGGTATTAACTCTCGTAAGCTAATGATTGTATTTTATATTTGCCAAGGCATTCCAACATTGTGACTCTCCAAGTAATGTGATTTTTTTTTCCAAGTGTTTATATCCTCCATAAAGCTGACAATAATGGGGTTTTTTCCTCCCTGAGACATTGCTCAAGTTGGAGCTACTTAACTCTTTAATGCCTGATGCTTCTGTGTCCTCAGTAAGAATAGTTGGGATGACGGCTGTGGAACTTGGAACAGGCAGGGCAGTCTCCAAACCCCAGATGATTAAGAGGAGGCAGAATGATATCATCCCATTTCACTGATTAAATCGATAATGACAAATCTGCTTTGCATGAGACGGCCTTGCAACTAAAATAACATTTTTATGCATATTTAATGCCCTTGGACTCCTTTTTGCTCTTTGCTTTTGAATGCGGGCTCCTGAGCGAAATATTGCTTTGCTTAAAATAGTCCTGTAACTTGAAACAAAAAAAATAATTCTGATCGGTTGGTGGCTGGTAACTATCTAGCATAGCTGAATAGCCAAATAAAAACAGTAGATGTCACTTTCGGGGAGTGGAAACAGTTCTAAAGCAATCCTGGAGGAAATATTTGGACATAGCACAAGACATAGGTGTCCCATGGTAGGATAATTACAGTCCTTTCAGAAAGAACTATACGCCTGGGCTTGTGTCTCTGTGTTGTGATGATAATGTCACTGATAAAACTTGGGTGGCCTTGACAGGTTATTGATTGCTGATCTGTAAGAAGCAGTCAGCACAAGCATAGCTCACTAGTCTGAATTGCGTGGTGTTGATTTGGTTTTTGGTGTGTTTTTTCTTAAAAAAAAAAAAAAAGGATGTTTAAGATTTCCGCTTGCGGTTACACTTCAGATATCTTTTTTTGTGTTTTCTACAACGAGCAGGTGGTTAAATTCTATATTAAACGGCTTGTTCTAAAGACGGAAAGAAAACTCGAGTGATTTGTTGAAATCCAATATAAAAGCTATTTCTTCTGAGAAGTTGAAGCCTCGTCCCTTTTAGAGCCTGGAACTCCAGGAACTGAACCACATGAGCGTACCGGCACGCTCTGAAATCCCTGCTGAAGTTTCGGTGGCCTATTGCCCTGGTCGGGTGTAACAGACGTCGTTTCAGTTCTGCTCCTCTGTCACTTGCGCTATGCGAAGACCCAACTCAAGTTGCAAAGTGTGTCGGAAGGGTGCAGGTTCTCCAGCAGGGATCGTAAATCCTCCGTCATAAATGCTGCTCTTGTCTGGCTTGTTGGGTGGGAAGCACACCAAACGCAGCGCAGCACGCTGGGGAGGCTTTTTTCTCTTTGTGTAGCCTGCCAGAAGTTCTGTAGATTCTAACGTTATGAAAAGCAAAAGTGAATACCTGCATAAGTAAGGTCTTTGGATGAAGCTGAAATTAAAATGATAAAAATCTTATGCCATAAAGTGCCAATTTCTAACCCTCTGGTGCTTTTGTTTTTCTTGTAAAATTGCTGTGTTCTAAGAGAGTTATGTTTTTTTTTAAGTTCATAACGTACACATACAAAAGCAATCCTGACTTACGGGCTTCTGAACTGCACTGGATTAACCTGTCTGTGGCATGAGGAAAATGATGGTGAATTTTTTTTTAAGCTCTTAAAGTCAGCAGATGTTGTGCTTTTCCCAGTCTTATCCCCTGTTACCCTTTTTTGTAGCACAGTGTGGTCTGAATTTCTGGAAGAGAAACTTTGTTCTAAATGAACTGTTGGGCATTGCAAAGATCTTAAATTTGTTTTTTGATGCGGCACCTCCACCCCACAGGGCGAATTCCCCATTGCAGGCAAAAAATTCGACAGGGTTGTGAACTTGCTGTAACAAAGACAAAAAAAGGCTGCTGAGCACTCTTTTTTTTAATCAAAAGAAAAGGCTATAAAGCTCTAAATCAAGCATTTGTTTCCAACTTTGGCTACTCTTTAAGAATATCTTCCTTTTCTCTCTCTTTCAGGTATTGCTTTGTGAGATGTCACCAGTGTCTGAGATCTCGATTTCTTTGACTGGTGGGCGTCAGTATTTCCATGGTTTGCACAGAGTTCTCTGCCTCTGCTTTGAACAAAGACGCAGTATCTCTTGGTTATTTTTTTTACCTTCTAGTTCATTTTAGACAATATACTGTGGGATTCTGCATTTTTGAAAAAAAAAAAACAGCTCTAGCAGCATTTTTGAATCAGAGATTTGGTGTAGGTGAAGATTTGTATGGGGGGTGTTTGGGTTTGGTTTTTTTTGGTTTGGGGTTTTTTTTTTTTTGCAATCTGCCATTTATTGGCCACCTTGGCATGCTGTGTGGCACATTGAGTGACAGTCCCTTTTAACGTCCTCCTTGTGCACGTCAGGTTGTCCCGCATGTCCCAGCACTGTTGCTCATGCCAATCTGTTTCATTCACTAGATCAATGTTCTTAATGAAAACAACTTTTTTCCCCCCCGTAGTTATTTTATTTGTTGGACGCGCTCCCTCTCTTATAACTATTGCTTTTCTACTCCAGTTTCTTTCTCATTTTGCTCAGCAGCTGCTACCTTAGTCCTGGCGCTGCAGTAGTGCAGGTAATTAATAATACAAGTTGCTGCCCTCTGGCTCTTTTGCTGCGTGTAGCTTGTTTACTGAGTTGCCATCTGTCTTGGGAATTGGAGTATTCCTTTGCCTGTGGGACTACTGATTTGATCACTTGTCCCAGCCAGACGTATAGAAGGAAACAGTGTGCTGTGACTTCTTCACTTCATTCTCTTCTGAACCGATATGTAAGTCGATTGATAAATTGATACATAACATAAGAAACCGTTATTAAAGGGTTTCTCCAAGGTTCTTTAACCAGGGCTTTTGTTTTCCAGGAGACAGAAATGTCCCTGCAAGCTCGTGAGCAGCCTTCCCTTGGGAAGTTTTCTCAGCATCATCAGGGACTCTGAAATCTCCCCTCTTTTCCCCAACCATTTTCCTTTTCACCCATTCCTTGGCAACGAAGTCCTGCTCCCTGTGGTCTGGCCCAGCCCGGCGGTCATCCATGATTCCTTGGCTTTTGGTGAAGGTACTTGAGATCTCCAGGTTGTCCTCCTTCCTGGTGCCTCAACACATCCCAGCCTGCGTGGCTCCAGCCTCTGGTGCGCTCAAGCTTGAAGCGCTGGTCTGGAAAGTCTATTGTCTAAAAACCTTTCCGCAGTTTCAGCTGGGTGATGACAAGTAGGAGAGTCGTGTGTCATCTTAGCATTCATACATGTTAAAAAAAAAAGCGAAATAAGCGGTCGGTCGCTCCTCAGAAATGGGTGAGTGTGATGGAATTAAAATGGGAGCAGTCTGGGTCGCTATATATAGCGTGAGTCATATTGAAATGTTCCACAGGCAGGCACAGGGGTTTGGTAAGTGCAGCGTAACTAAAAGCCTTTGATTGCAGTGGTAAGTTAATGAGGGGGTCAGGAGGCAGGGAAAAATGTCTCTGGGAGGAAAATGCTGTAATTTTTATTTTTCTTGAAAGACTTATATGTCATCTTTCCTTCTCTTGGAATAACTTTATCAGAGCGGCTGTCAGTTGAGTTTCTTTCTCCTTTACACTACTCAGTAATTTGCCTACTTGTAGCATGGCTTATTGTAGTGTCATTGAAGTTAGGAGTGAAAGATGGTTATTACCCATGTCCAGCGCTTCTGAGGTGCAGTCATTGTCCAAAACCATTAATGCAGCCGCTCACCGGAGCAGAGTCTCAGAACTTTGTTCTCAAGTTTTTTGGGTTGGAATGGTGTAGCGTTTTGGCGTGTCAATTTGAGAAGCAGCTCTGCTTGGTGGTGTCTCGCTATGAAGCACCCCTGCTGGGCTAAATGGAAAATTTCATCTTAAATAAAAAAAAAAAAATACAACCCGATGAAGGGTGTGAGGCTGTACTAGAGCTTGGGTAGCCTGTGGGAAAAGCCTTTCCCCGTGGACATAAGTCTCGGTGGTGCATTTCTTGTGGCCACCTCCAAGGAACCACGGGGTGGGTACCACCACAGAGTCGCTTTGGCTTATTAGGTGGTGAACAAAACAGCTGTTGCTTCAACTCTGTATATCCGTGTCCCCGTTTAACCAGTTAGCCCGCTCTATTCTTCTTCGGGGACTCTCATCTTCTGGTTCCAAACCTGCCAGCGACCTGTCCCGTGAGCTTGAGCAAATCCCAACTGCGAGCTGTGCCCATCTCTCCCCGTATTCATATTTGCTAGCTCTCTGGTGTGCTTAGTTGTCACTCAGGAGCCCTAATCTTACTGGCTAATTAACCCAAATAGTCATCAGCCTATTGTTTGTGCTGTAGGATGCTAATGGGGAGCTCTTAAAGCTGTTGGTCTCCTCCTGTGGTCCAGATGGATGCTGTGCTCTGTGGTGAGGTGTCTCAGCTCACCTCTGGCTGTAGAGAAGGCTGCATAAAAATAAATGACAACTTGCTTTCCAAAAAAAAAAATTATCTGTTTGATAATTATTATCTGCGTTTAGGCTGTCTCTTAAAATTGTTTAAAAAACGTAAAAGCAGTGTTTTTATAGCCTTCATTCCTAAAATCAAAATGCCAGAGGGGAGATAAATAGCTGCCTGACTACGTAGATCTAGGGGGTTTGGTGGATCAGCATCTTCTGCAAGTGTGGAGAAATTAATTTCTTCATCATCCTTGAGTCAACTAACTATAATAAACAGCCAGTTGGAGGGGGGGGGGGAAATAAAAAAAAAAAGTAAGGAGTTGAAATTTTCCAGTCCATGGATTAAAACAAGGTGTGAGATGAATTAATTGATCTTAGGTGAAAGGCAATAGTAACCAGAGTCAGTCTGTCAACTGGGCAGACCACAGGTAGTATTTCATGACTTTTAATAACCCAGTGAAGTGCCAAAAATGTTCTGGTCTTAATTTTCTTGTGTAGCCGGCCTGCTTAAGAAGGTTTAACCGTTAAACAATTTACAACAGGTTTTTGTTTTCTGTCCCAGTGCAGCTTCATCTCTGTACGCTCAATAAATGGGGCATAAATCAGTTTTCTACTGTACAATCACCGACTGGATAGATGTTTTGAGCCATGTCCCAACTGAAAGGAAGCGCTCTGTGCTTAAGGGAAAGAATGCAGCTTGTACCACCAGTGGGAATGAATGACTCTTCGGAAGAGTATGTAGAGCGGCCATTCTTAATGAAGTAGATTAATGGTTCTTTGTTTGTTAATCAGGTGGGCAGCGTTATGCCCGGCAGACCCGGCAGCTGTCGGTCTTATGGTACATCCAGTGTTTCGGTCTCTGCAAATCTTTCGTTACCGTAGCTGCAGGCGTTCCCGCTCTCCGATTAAAAGCGCGTGGCAGCCTCGCAATGAAGCAAGGGCTGTGCCAGCGTAACAGACTCTGCCTTTAAAGCTGTGTCCACACATGACAGTTGCAGGTTGGTAGAAACCAAATCCCTGGGCGGTCCCCTCTCTCCTTGGCGCGACGCTGATGCTGTGACATCCCTGCCATCCCTCTGGGGCTGCAGGCGCTTTCCAGACCCTGTCCTGACTTTCCAGGCAAGGAATTAGCCGTGGCTCTGCTAGCAGCTCACGGTTCCAGGTTGAGATCCCTAATTATTCTGTCGCCGCCTCCTTACTTGGCATCAGCGGATTGCAGAATCAGCGGTGAGAGTGCTGAGGACCGTATTGGGAGAGGAGGCTGTAATACAGTATTGCCTTTCATCAGATAACGGCAAAGCTACTGAAAAACAGATTCCTGTGAACTACAGCTTTCTCTTTAGCGCTAACGAGCTGCAGAGGCCGACCTGAGACATCTCCGTGTCACTCTGGGGTCGAGTCAGAGGACGCCAGGTTGGGTCGGGGCTGCTGGTCAGCCCAGCCTCCTGCGCGAGAGCTGCCCGGCCGCTAACGCAGCGTCGTCCTGCCGCGCAGCACCCACGTCTCCCCGTGGGATTTGTGTGTCTGAAGCGCTGCCGGAGGCTCTCGGTTTCGAGCCCCTTAGCTGGGTACTGTCAGCGGCAGGGAGGGAGAACAAACTGGTATTGTCAGTTGATTGTGGTTCACATGGGCTGTTCGCTGTTCCAGGCTTCTATTTAGATATTTTTTTTCTTTTCAGGGTTTTTTTTCACCCCACAGAGCTCTGTAATCAGGGAGGGGAGGTTAAACAGACAGGCTGGTAAGAAGGTTTGGGTTCCTATGTGTGCCTGAATCCTAGTTTCGCAGCACTTGGCACAAGCTGCTGGAGGAATGTGGGTATGAGGAGCGTGTCCCTGCTTTGTCAGGCTGCGCTTCGCCACCGTTGGTACGCGGCAGCAGGAAGGACTCCCTTCCCCTGGTGTAGCCGTTTGGAAGAGACCACCCAACGAAGGGATCCTCCTCTGTAAATCAATCCTAGTCCCGTTCCCAGCACGTGGCACTGAGGTGGATTCAGCAGAAGAAAGGCATGGGGGCGAGGTTCTGTTTCTCCTGGGTACCGCCGAGGAGGGATGCTCTTTGGGGTGGCTCTTGGCTTGCAGCAGCAGGTTGGCCGGCGTGGTACAAGGCGGGCACACGCGTGGCTCTGCCGGCTCAGTTGGGGAGTTTCCCTCGTGGAGTCAGTGGCCCGAGACTGGGTTTGACATGTCTCGTCCTGTTCGTGACGATGAAAGGTGGAAGTCGGAGTGAGGGCTGAGCTGGCCCGTGATGGGTGAGGGCTGTGGTGCTTAACTCTCACTTCAAGAGACAGGGGGGGGAAAAAGATAATCTCTCTTCTATCACCTTTTTTTTTTTTAATAAGGAAGTATTTGATCATTTAAAATTGGTTGTGTATGAGGTAAAGAATTCCTTCAGAGTTACCCTTAAGTTTCTTGGGGAGTATAATGTTCGTGGTGTGTTTTTTAAAATGTTTAGTCAAATAATCCTCTTAAGGGGAAAAACAGGGAGGAGGCTTGAGAAGAATGATGCACATCAGCTGGTGCAGGATGAACGCTGCCTGCAGGGCTCGGTATGGGCTCAGCTCCTCCTTGGGTGCCGGGGCAGGCACTAAATCTTTGCCTAAACGAAATCAAAACTCTAAAGGGGTTTGCTTTAACTATGTCAGGATGTACTTAGACCTGAGCGTGCAGCTTAGGAATGCTTATACTGCTGAACCAAGTACAGTAACTTGTATTGAAGAGACTTCCATTATCACACCAAAACTAAAATTACTGTGGAAGTTTGGATTAAATTGAATTTTCCCTCTAGAAGTCCCCTCTTCAGGTTTTTTCGTCTCAGTACTTCAAAATCTTGCATACAATGACCTGATAACTTATTTCAGTGAGGCAGTGTGGGTTTGGGTTTTTTTCTTTTCCATTTGTCCTTCTGTGTCTAAGCTCAGGAGACTGGGCCACTTCTTGATTCATCCCTTGGCCGTGTGACTCCATAGCTCGTGTCATCGTGGCCTCCAGATGCCGCGCATTGTCGGAGAGGGGATGGGATCAGCCGTGCTTCATATCATCGCCTCGGTGGTGACTAATGGAGCAGGGTGGGAAACCAGAGCAGCTGAGTAAAAGCAAACAAAGATCATCCTGCTGGAGTGGAATAACGGGCTGCTGACCTTGTGTGTTGACATGCCAGTCTGTTGTGGGGTTTTCCAGTGCTCCTCACAGACAAAAGCCGGTAGGTATGGATGTGACTCATCCAGAGATGTTGGGTTTTGGATGTGGTGACTTTCTTCAGTTCCTTCGAACTTTTCCCATAAAGTTTTGAGGTTCGACCTTGACTGTCTATGGAGTCGGCTTTCCGTTGAAGCCGGCTTTCTGATGTTTAAAAGCCTTGTTTTGTCGCTGTGGGGAGTTGAGGCAGTGTTTGGCCTCTGCTTTCTAGGTACGTGACCCACACCTGAAAGGCACAGCTCTGCCCACTTTGGTCTATGCTGTTCTGCAGCTTGAGGGAGGAAGCGGAGCAGTTTGGAAATGTGGCTCTGGCAAAGGAATCTCTGTGAGTTTGCAGCTAAAATAGGGAAAGAAGCTGAAGGTGCAGGCTTCTAACTGGATTTGAGTTTCTCAAAGCTCAGGGAAAGTCTTTTCTAGAATGTAAACTATAAGAGTTGGTAAGGCACTTTGGAAACTAGAATTAAGTAGGCTCTGAATTGTGGTATATAATAATAATTATACGTATTTTATATATATAAATCTTATGTTGGATGTTGCTAGTATTCTCTTCTAAACACTGCCTCTGTAATTTCTGTGAAATAAGAATATATACTTGGGTGGAATGGAGTAAATGAAAGTAATTTGTGTAAGTTGGAGAATAATACATGTCAGGAGGCTGACTTTGGGTTTAGGTGTTCCAGTAAAGAGGGTTTGATTGGTGTGAAAACTTCAGCAGTACCACTTTGGGGATCCTTGTGGGTTTCAGATTTGAAACTTCAGGTCTTTCCCGAGTACCTGCGCAGGCACGGGAAGCAGAGCGGATGAGCAGATTTCCTTATGGGGTGAAATTCGACTGAGGAGATGGAGGGAGTAAAGGCAAATTGCCTGAGTGAGGTGCTGCTCTCTGGTAGGAGCAGGGAAATGTTCACACTTGGTCTGTGAACGTTGCTTATAGTTGTTTGAAGAGGAGGTTCACTATAAAGCGACATTTAGCGCAGCATGCTTTTGAGTTTTGTTTAATATGGGCTAAATTCGGTTAAGATTGACTCCAGCAGGCTGTCTTGCACGTCATGGACCTGCTTGTCTCTCTTAATTTTGCACCGCCTGCTTTTCCGGTCCTGTGATGGGTAAAAGGTGCTTCTGTATGAGCCGTGCCAAAACGCCTTAAGCATTTTAAGAACCAGCCTGCTGCTGCTGTGTCCTAGCAAACTTTATAACCCACTCCCACCCCAAATCAAAGACAAATGTTCCATTAACTTTCTGCTTCTCTTTTGGACTGTATTTACCCAGCTAACGAGAAAAATTCCACGTAGGCACGTAATATTACATAGTAAGCCTCATTAGCATGCAGCAAACTGCTTGAACTCCTACTTGACAGTTCAAGGAGTGGCTCCTTCATCCCACAGGGAAGAGGACGGCTTAAATAACACTTAATGATAACAGGAAGCAAATGAGGAGTTCTCAGTAAATCAATAGGTTTATCTATATCCTACACAGGCTGTGATACAGACCCTTCTCTTCACTTGTAGATGTTTAATTTGCTTTTAGGTTGTGCTTGTCAGTGAAAAGCTGATATATCGGCAGACTTAAGAGTGTGTATGTGTGAGCCTTTACTCCTTTTGTGGGATCTTAGGAATAACCTGAGGATACCCAGTCAGTGGTGGGGGGGGAAATATATGCCCATCAGTATTTATGGGATAATCATCAATGTGGCTGTCGGAGAAAAAACCATCCACCTTTTTTTTTTTTCCACAGTTTAATAGCAGTTGAGGAGATGATGGGCTAAAATGGCCCAAGAAGTGTTGCTAAAATAGGTTGTGGCTCCAAGTGTCAGAGGTCTGTTTGGAAATAATAGGTAGAACTTGCTACCGCTTTCTCTAGTGTGGCTTGTAGAGATAAAAACAGCTGCTTCTGGTTTCACCCGATGGTTTCTTGAAACTCAAACAGCTTAAAATAGATGGCTTTTTTTTGTGGCTTTCTAAACTTGGACATCTTGCTAAACTTGTGTGTGTTTCCTTTAAACAGGTTGTAAAATAAAAGCACTAAGGGCCAAGACAAACACTTACATTAAGACCCCTGTTCGTGGAGAAGAACCCATCTTTGTTGTCACCGGCCGCAAAGAGGACGTCGCCATGGCCAAAAGGGAAATCCTCTCAGCTGCTGAACACTTCTCCATGATCAGAGCGTCGCGCAACAAGAACGGTCCTGCCCTGGGAGGCCTGCCGTGTACCCCCAACCTGCCGGGACAGACGACGGTCCAAGTCAGGGTGCCTTACCGCGTAGTTGGGCTGGTGGTCGGGCCCAAAGGAGCCACCATCAAAAGAATTCAGCAGCAGACCCACACCTACATCGTCACTCCCAGCAGGGACAAGGAGCCCATCTTCGAAGTTACAGGAATGCCCGAAAACGTCGACCGCGCGCGCGAGGAGATCGAGATGCACATAGCCATGCGTACCGGCAACTACATCGAGCTGAACGAGGAGAACGACTTCCATTACAACGGTACGGATGTGAGCTTTGAAGGAGGTGCTCTCGGATCGGCCTGGCTTGCTTCTAATCCCGTCCCTCCTAGCCGCACCAGAATGATTTCTAATTATAGAAACGACAGCTCCAGCTCCCTGGGAAGTGGCTCCACAGATTCCTATTTTGGAAGCAATAGATTGGCTGACTTCAGCCCGACGAGTCCATTCAGCACAGGCAACTTCTGGTTTGGAGAAACGCTGCCTTCGGTGGGCACGGAAGACCTGGCGGTCGACTCTCCCGTGTACGACTCCTTGCCGACGCCTTCCCAAACCATTTGGACCCCTTTTGAACCTGTAAACCCGCTCTCCGGCTTCGGCAGCGACCCTGCCGGTAACGCCAAGCCTCAGCACCGAGGGAGCCAGCCATCTACTCCTCGTCTGTCGCCCACATTTCCGGAAAGTCTGGATCACCCGCTGGCTAGGAGAGTGAGGAGCGACCCACCTAGCACTGGCCACCAAGCCGGCCTTCCCATATACATCCCTGCTTTCTCCAATGGTACCAACAGCTACTCCTCTTCCAACGGCGGCTCCACGTCCAGCTCGCCCCCGGAGTCGAGACGGAAGCACGACTGCGTGATCTGCTTCGAGAGCGAAGTCATTGCGGCCCTGGTCCCCTGCGGCCACAATCTCTTCTGCATGGAGTGTGCCAACAAAATCTGTGAAAAGGAGACGCCGTCGTGTCCCGTTTGCCAGACAGCTGTTACTCAGGCAATCCAAATTCACTCTTAATTATATAGAGGTATTATTATATATGGACTTTTTAAAACTCTTAAAGGCATGGGTGTAATGGTACCCTCTAGTAAACTTCCTAATGAATTCTGACTGTTGGGCTTTCTTGGGATTAGGCTGAAGTTGTTAATAAATTTCTACTTTCTCAAAAGGCTGCTACGGTAACACTAAACCACAGTGGTCTCTGTCCGGCTCAGTGTAAGCAGGTGGCGTGTTTAGCAGAGATCCGGTGGGTGGGACGTTATGGCACAGCGAGGGGAAAGTTTTCATCCAGGACAAAACTGTAAAAAAAAAAAAACCACAAACAAAAACCTGACAAATTTTACAGGCTTTCTTAAAGGATCTCTGTTAAGCGCTGGGCTTCTGCGCACTGGCAGCAAGGAACCTGGTCGCCGAAACGCCGGAAGTACACGGCTGCCGCGGAGGGTTTGTGGCATTATCAATATATCAACCAACACTTCCAATGCTGCCTTCTTTACACTGCCAGTTTTGACAAAAAAAAAAACAGGTTTGGGGAAATTGTTACTTTTTTTTTGCTTTGTGCGACAACTTATGCCTAATTCTTCAGCATTGCAAATACCTTTTTTTTTTTT
>VZSF01007365.1:22166-54168 GCA_013398295.1 Chionis minor
AAAAAAGAATATTCAAGTTGATTGTGGCGGCTGCCCCGGAGCAAGCAGGAAGGACCATAGAATCGTAGAATCGCTTGGGTTGGAAGAGACTTTTAGGATCATCGAGCCCAACCGTTAACCAAGAGCTGCCCAACCCACCCCTAACCCACATCCCTCAGCACCACATTCCCGGCTGGGAAACACCTCCATGGATGGCGACTCCACCACTGCCCTGGGCAGCCTCTGCCAGTGCTTGACAGCCCTTTCCATGAAGAAATTTTTCCCAATATCCAATCTAAACCTCCCCCGGCACAACTTGAGGCCATCTCCTTTCATCCTATCGCTTGTTTTTTTGGGATGCTCCCAGGCTGCTCCCTCCGTGGGTTCTGTTTCACCACCCCATGCTACGCTGAGCGCAGTGTTTCAGTGGCGTGTCCCCTCCGCCTGCCACTGCCCTGGGGTGCCTGGGTGTCCCCACAGGTTCCCCCACCCACAGGTTCCCAGCTCTGCCACTGCCACGCCAGGTGTCCCTGGTCACATCCTCGTGCCCGGAGGGGCAGGGGGGCAGCCTCACCCTGAGCACTGCAGTGGTGGCCCCAGCACCAAAACCCATCGCCCTTGGGCTGCGGTGCCATGGAGAGCACAACCGACAGGGGACACGGCCCTCACCGCCTGCCAGATGTCCCCGCTCCTGAAGCCACCGGGTCCCCAGGGGCCTGCTGTGGCCCTGGGTGGGCTCAGACCCCTTTCTGTGCGCACAGCAGGTGTTCCCCATGGTGGCACTGAGGACATCCAGGAGTGGGTGCATCCTGGGCTGTGTCCCCACAGCATGGCCAGGGAGGGGATTCTGCCCCTCTGCTCCGCTCAGGGGAGATCCCACCTGGAATCCTGGGTCCAGCTCCGGGGGTCCCAGCAGCAGAAGGACACGGAGCTGTTGAAGCGGGGCCAGAGGAGGCCATGGAGATGCTGGGAGGGCTGGAGCCCCTCTGCTGGGAGGACAGGCTGGGAGAGCTGGGGGGGTTCAGGCAGGAGAAGAGAAGGCTCCGGGGAGACCTTCCAGCCCCTGCCAGTCCCTAAAGGGGCTCCAGGAAAGCTGGGGAGGAACTTGGGATCAGGGAGTGGAGCCATAGGATGAGCCACTCCCTCCACATGGCAGCGGGGGGTTGGAACTAGATGGACTTTAAGGTCCCTTCCCAGCCAAACCATTCCCTGATTTGATGATGTCCCAGCACCAGCCCCAGAGGTCCTGAGGTGTCCAGCGCTGCACAGCAGCCCCCCCAACACGCCACAGTCCCCCAGCAGCACCCGGGATGGTGACCCCCACAGGGTCACCCCAGTGCCCCCATGGGAATGCAAAATGGCACCGGCAGGTGAGCAGGGGTCTGGCATGGGGATGGGGACATCCCCAACCCCTTGGGAAACGCAGAGCCCCCTCTTGAGCCAGACACGAGGGAGAAATGGGAGGTGGGACGATGCCACCGGGCCACCACTGCAGGGCTCGCGGGCTCAGGATGGCTTTGGTGGCTCCTGGCCACAGCCCCTTCCGTGCCAGGTGAGCCCCGGCAGCCGTGGGAGCCACCAGCCCTGTGGCCTTGAAAGGCTTCCGGGGGCACACGCGTGTGACACCGTCTCCGCACGCCCTTCCGCAGGCGCAGCTATGGAGCAGCACGCCCACACCCCCGGTTCTGCTGTGAAAATCCACCCTAATCCCCCCAAAAATCCTTAGTTTTTGCAGGATTTCCAGTTGCCGCAGCTCGCCGTGCCCGGCTGCCAGTTTATCCACCAGGTTGCACCTCCCCACCCTGTGCCGCACACGGGTGAGGGGGGAAAAATCCTACATCTTTCCACAATATTTGTGTGCACAAGCCAAGGAAAGCTGGGGAAAAACAAAAANGGACAAAAGCAAAGAAAAGCCGGGAAAAAAAAAAAAAAAAAAAAAAAAAAAAAAGAAATCCTATCTGGCCTTGGGATCTTCTTGCCAAGAACGGGATCACCCCCACCCCACCCACGGGATGGGGCGTCAGGAGGAGCTGATACTCAGGCTGAGGATTTTTTGGTGCTGCTTTGGCTTTGGGGCATGGATTTATCCGGCGCCTGCAGCCGCATGGGCGCCCCGGGGGAGTTCAAGGTGCCGTGTCACGCGCCGGCAGGGCAGGTTGTTGCGCAGCGTTAGAGACCACCAGGGCCAGACGCGGCGGTTTCACGTTGGCCGCGACCAGCCGGACGTTGCTAACGGCGCCGGGAGGGAGAGTCCAGGAGGCTCTTCTGGAGTGAGGAGCTAAAACTGGGTTTAGGCGGTGAGTGAGGAGCTGAGGGAGGGACTGTGCAACCAACCAGGACAGCCTTGGCGACAGGACATGAATCCACGGGGAGAACTTGACTATTCCATGTTTCCGTAGGTCCGAGGGAGCGGTGTCACCACAGCACCCCAGGAAGCCCCAGCAGTGGGTGCGCAGCGAAGCCGCTCCGATGTATCCGTCCCCACTCAGAGTTAAGGAGGCCACCGGCTCGGGGATTAGGAAGGAATTTTCTCCCTGCCGGGTGCTCATAAATCATTGGGGTTCAGGGAGTTGTTTTGCCTTTTTTCCCTTTCTCTGACCTTGGGATGCGGCTGCTCACAGAGACCCAGAGCACTGCAAGTGCTTTGTTCCCAGATACCGTGACTTTTAGACTCTTAGAAGCACAGAGGGGTTTTGGGTTGGAAAAGACTTTTAAAGGCCATCCTGTTCCACCCCCTGCCCTGGGCAGGCACACCTCCCACCACACCAGGCTGCTCCAAGCCCCGTCCAACCTGGCCTTGAACCTCCAGGGATGGGGCAGCCACAGCTGCTCTGGGCAACCCCAGCCAGGGGCTCACCACCCTCACAGCCAGGAATTTCTCCCCAAGATCTGATCCAAATCCATCCTTTTCCAGTTTATAACCACTCCCCCTCATCCTGTGGCTCCACTCCCTGATCCAGAGTCCCTCCCCAGCTTTCCTGGAGCCCGTTGAGGGACTGGCAGGGGCTCTAAGGTCTCCCCGGAGCCTTCTCTTCTCCAGGCTGAGCCCCTCCAGCTCTCCCAGCCTGTCCTCCCAGCAGAGGGGCTCCAGCCCTCCCAGCATCTCCATGGCCTCCTCTGGCCCCGCTCCAACAGCTCTGTGTCCTTCTGCTGTTCGTGGCCCCAGAGCTGGACCCAGGATTCCAGATAGATGGAGCAGAGCTCCTGGATGCATGGGATGGCCAGCACTCATGGGCGCGTATAGCTGTGCCGACCTGGTGCTCGCTCTGCTCCTTGCTCCGAGTCCACAGCACCCCCCAATACACGCACAGCTTGGCCGGCGGCTTAAAAGAAGTAATTTCCGTTAATACACACACCCGCAAAACTCTTATCCGAGTACGTGGGACGTGGGATTCCAAGGAGCGCGGAAAACCCTCTGAAACAGCAGCCCTGCCCCGGAGAGCTCTCCCAGCCATGACACGGCTCCGGGTTGCAGCTCCCAGTTGGTAGAGGCGGCCAGAAACAGGCTGAAAGCCCTCCGCCACATGAAATAAAGGAGCCAAAGACTTGAATCTTTACCTTTTTTAATCAAAAACATACTCTGTTACAGAATTTCAGGAAAGTTAACTACAGTATATTATCCACAAACTAGGTCTAATGAAAAACATACAGTAAGCTACAAAGGAACTACTGGGAATTCTGTTGACCGCTTATCAAAAGGCAATGGCTAAAAGAAGAGCTAAAAGAAGAAACGCTTAACTAGGCTTTCACACTCAAAAAAACCCTCTCAACGGTGAGGTTTGGGTTATGGGTGGTTCGCAGCTCTCAATCCAGCTGAATAACAACTTAGTAGCGCTACCAAACTCCACCAAAAAGACACAGAAAAAGGTACCGGAGCAAGAAAGCGCTAGGGGATGTCGGCGAGCTTGAAAGAATCAAGTCCTTGTAAATTTAGGAGCGATGTGTCACTCACAAGGCACAACAGCAGCCAGCAGTGCCCAAAACCTCCGGCCAGTTTGTCCACAGTGGTTCTGTTTCCCACCAGGTCTCGCCAAGGGCAACTTTCACAGGGCGGAAAAGTCCGTTCTCCGGCACCTGGGCAGCGTCACAGGCGGCAGCTCCGAGCCGGCACGGTCGCGCCTCCCAGATCCTTTTCAGAAAGGCACCATCAAGAAGAGCGTTTCGGAGGCAGATGACACGGCGATTCCGCATCCAGCTCCTACAGGACTGATGGAGAAGCACTTTCTGTTGGTTTCGTTTCCCTGTCTGGGACCAAAACGCCGATTACCCGCACCAGGGGTAGAAGGAACCAGCTTAGCACTCATCGGTACCGTCAACGCCCTACGACAGGCAACTTGCAAATCCCGGTGCCAAGACCAGCGCCGTGGTCCTCAAAAACCTGCTGCCAGGCGTGGAAACACCGTTGCATTCAGCAGGATCAAAGACCGGCGCTTCGAAGTCTTATTTTCAAAACCAAAAAAAAAAAAAAGGAAAGAAAGTAACCTCCCAAAAACTGTGTCCTTGACAATACCTGACAACTAAGCATCTTAGCATTTCACAGAGCAGATGTTCCGTAGCGTGGGGCCTGGAAGGAGAAGAGGAGGGAGGAAAGAGGATTTCTCCAAAGAAGTCTGAATCCCACTTAGAGGAAGACCCATCTGGCCATTTTTAATTGGTTGCGTTCAAGAAGTGACCGGCGATCCCAGTCACCCTGCGTAGCAGAGTAAAAATGCAAACCAAGGAGACAGTCCTTCCTAAAGCGCTTACTCTTCAGAGAAGAGATTAAAGATGTCTCAAATAAAGACCACCCTCAAGATGTAAACAACATTTGAAGGGTTCGGAGGCAGAAGCCCACCCCCCCCTCTATATACACCGGCATAGGAATTTTTTTTTCCTGGCTCCTAGTGAAAGAGTTGAGGCGGTCGTTCCTGAGCCACGCAGAGAGGACGCTGTCGTCTTTGGAAGTGTCACAAGAAGGAAGATGGTTGAAAAGGTAAGGCACGGGAGTCGGACACAGGTTCGAGGACTACTGCTGCTACAGACCCGCGCGGCGACTGGGGGAGACCGGCGTCTCCGTCCCACTTTCGGTCCCTCTCCATAAAGCAGCCAGAGCACTTCCCAGGCCTTCGGTCCACCACAGCCCTTCACCAAGTGATTTATATCCCAACCCGGGGGTCCAGGTCCCGAAACGCACCTTCTTCTCAAGCCCGGAAAAGCCACGTGAGGAAGAACCGCTTCCAACCAGCACCGCTTAGCGGTTACGGCTCCCTTCCCCGGGATTCCTGGTGGAATTGTCTGAAGTATTTTTCAAGCAGCCCAGGGAAAAGGTTTCCTCTCCTACAACTCTACCCTGTTAACTTTAAACGCCCTCGCTTTCAAAACTAACAATAACACGGCTAAAGCTGGCTAAACCTTCCGGTGCTAATCCCAGCTCTCCAGTACACGGAGTGGAATTACAAAGTACTCCAGCACAATGCGTTTTTTGAGGGGCACATAATCGAGGGTGAGAAACACAGAGGTGAAATTCCTTCATCGAAAGAGCTAAGCAGAGCAGACATGGGAACGGGATCGCAAGCAAGAGCTTGCTAGCTGGAAAAAAAAAAAAACAACCACCCCAAACTTGTTGAATTCAGTAAATTTGAGGCTTTCAGAGCTGACAAGGAGACAGGATTCTGGCATTCTTGACATCCCTGCCTACAAGGCGTATGGGGATCGTCACGGCTGTCAAGTAGCTGCAGCTCTTTTCTGAATCTCAGAAAAAGACATAAATGCAAGACTGTCAAAGATTCAATGTGCTGCCGCTGAAGGGTTTCCAACCCATTATGTGCTGCCTTTTATGCCTTGTCATATGAAATAAAAGTACCAAAAATTAAGTTAAAGGCATACTAAAAACTCAGGATGAGATTCTCCCATTTTGCCCTTGAACGGTTACGATTGCATCTTATCGGCAACTGCCTGGTGGGCTAAACCATATAAATGCCATTTCCCTATTTTTACTGCCTCACACAACGTTCAGATTTCTCCTGCTGGGGAGCCTGCGATTCCTCAGTTCCGATAAACTCCGCTGACATTATTTTGTTGTTCTATTCTAAACGGTTTTGGCCATCTAAATACCACACTGTAGGCACCATTCACCGTAGGCAGAGACTTAAGGAGACGCAGAAAACATCTGCAAAACCCCCTCTTCTTAACAGCCTGATTCTTTCAGACTGGAATACAGGCGGAAGCAATCCTTCAATTTTATCAAAGTTTGGCACAATCAAAACGAAAGCAACTGGTACGGATGGTTTCTGTGAAATAGCCACATACAGATCAGTCACCCACCAAGATAAGCACCTTGCAAAATCAAGAAGGAAAACAGGGACTAAACTCATGGATTCCTAATGAAACAAATGGTCTGTTATAAGCAAGTCATCAGCTGGGCGGCGAGACGCTTCCCAAAAGCCGAGGCACGGCGATCCGTGCCATAAGGGCAAAGCAGATGACTCAAGAGGGAGGTTCGCAAGAAGAACGTGCAGTCAGGCTTTTCATTTCTTCCCCCACATCCAGTCTTTCATTGCGGGTGAAGCGTAACCAAGGTGCTGGTCAGTAAGTTTCTCTAAGGACGTAGTTGGAATCCTCTGCAGAAAGCGCTCCTCAAGAACGTGGAGAAGCTCGCTTTTCAGACAAACTAGATTCATTAGGAGAGAAAGGAAAAAGGTTTTAAACGAAAAGGTCTTGTGGAAAGCAAACACTCATTTTTCCTAGTGTCAAGAAGTCGCCACATAACAGGGTGGTGGGGGGGAAAATAGCGATCTCGTCAGAAGTTAGCCTGAAGAAGGCAACCCTGTTAATGAAAACACAGAGAAAACTCCTCCGTTTCTGGCCATCGCTCCAAAGTCATCTGTCTTCCGCGCTTCCATGCCCGAGGCAGAAACGACGAGTGCCGGCTTCCTGCAGCAGAATTTCAGCGCATGGGGGAAGCGATACCCGAACGCTGTATGTCACAGCCCTCCGCGGATTCCTGAAACTATGCTAGAAACTTGGCAAAAAGCTTCCGAAGAACCTCTTCCAAGACTCCTACTTGTGTTACACACCACAACTGTGCTGCCAGGCGGGCACAGGGAAGCACAGCAGGCAGACCGCACCGGTGGTGCTTGAAGGGCTTCAGTTGGAGTCGACGTACTTCTGGGCCTGCTGAACTAAGCTCCAACTCCCTGCACACACCGCTGGAAAATAAGGAATTCCTGCTCCCTCTTCACACCCCAGCAAATAGCCAAGGAGAGATATCCTCAGGACGTGCTTTTATTGAGAAGCGGTGAAAGTAAGAAAAACTGGACTTGCTTCCTGGCAAGTTTAAACCAATCAAAAAAATTCCTATCGCTATTGGCTGCTGCTGCCGGTCTTGCAAAGGGAAGTGATCCATCACTCGAGATCAATGGCTTCAAGGTGCAGAATTACATAATAGAAGCAAACTAAATTTATAAAAAATCAGGGTTTTCATAATTTTATTTATACTATTAACTAGAGAGAAAGCATACATATTGCATCTGTCATACAGTCAATACATTTGCGGGGTTTTTTTTCTACTATAAATTCTCTATACAAAGTCATTGCCAATTGATACGGTCATTGATGGCATAGGGCTTAAAATAACCAAGAGGTATAAAAACAAGTTTGCCATCTTGCCCTGAGTGGAAATATGGTGAACAGATACAAAAACTGGATCCTAAATATTGATGTAATACTATACATGATTTAATGGTATGCGCAAGTAAAAAGAGTCATGCAATTTTTTAAAATACCTGCCAAGTTTTACTTGAGTAAAATCAGAGAAGTCAGTAGTAGTTATGAAAATATGTTCCTGCCATTAGGTACTCGTTACGCAATTTCGGTGGCAACTTTGCAGACCAGGTATTTCACGTTATATTTCAATTGAGTGCCAGCACTGAAAGCGTCCGTTTCCTTTAGTGTTTTAAAACTCACGTGTCTATACAAATAAAAATCTAACGTATCTTTTTTTTTTTTATTTTAAAAACTAGTGAAGGAAAAGCCACATTTCTTTTCCTTGCCCTTTTTAATCAATGCCAACAACGTATGCCTCATCCCTCACTTTTTGGCAGCTTCTACGTTTTAATCTGGAAAAATCATAACAAGATAGTCAACAAAATAAAGAAGTCTTCTGTCAACTATTGTTCCCTAAAAAGAACATCACAAATCAGTTGGAATTTTAAAGTTGCTATAAGGTAAATGTTTATAACTATTAGAAGGAATTTTCAGATATAAATATATATATAATATATATTCTGCATACAAAAGGCTCCTGTGAGGCTTATCACCAAGATGCCATAATAGAGAAGCAAAGTTTCAAAGGGAACAAACCCAACACTGTGAAGTCTCTATAAGGCCTTTACCTTTCACTTTTAAGCCCTGAGCCATGTATTATGACAATTAAGTTCTGAAAATAACTGAAATCCAAATTCTGCATGTTCAGTTTCTTTCTGCTAAGAGCAAGGCGGCAAACACATTTTTAAAACCTGGTTTTAGAAGATTAAGCAGAACGAAAGTAAAATATATCTTCAGGTTATAAACAGAATTGTATTTTACAATCCACCATCCTCACAACATCACGGCCCACGGCAGTGCAGCAGAGGGATCTCAGTCTAAAGGTTGTGGGTCTGCAATGGGCATGGTATGAAGTACTTCATCTAGAAGCTGGAGGGCACGGTGTAAGTGAATTTCAATCCAGCACGGCGTCTCTTTGATGCTCTGTCTCGGGTAATCAGGTCCCCAACCTTTTACAAAACTCATCCTGAGTATGCACAAGCGGCGAAGGTCATCTACACCAATTCCAGCAGCAGCCGACAAACCTAAACAGGAGAGGTTTCAAGTAAGTGTTCGCAGACACATTCTTTTATCATCTGTTTGTTCAGCCACTCCAGTTGGCGCGGCTCTTTCTTCACGTACTGTTCCCCTCTCGCCATGGCCAAGGCCAATCCGTATTCCTAGATCTCGGCTATAACAAGGGCAGCAATTATTTTGCATTTTTTTCATTATTCTGCCACCCTGAAAAGGGTGGTGAAATATAAAACTCCTTATAAATAAAGCAGATATGATGAAGGCTAATGCCCGATGTGATACGATGCATGTAAACCTGATTTAGGAAATACAGTGGAAAAATACTCATTCTTGAGGTTTGCCAAACGCTGCGTTTTCAGCATAAGAACTCAAAACTGATCACCTGCAGGAAGCTGGGCTAACAAAATACACTACTTGCATCTAATAAAATAAAAAAAGATGAATACAGCTGGCAAACTTCAACTCACAAACTCGGCTAAGACAGAGGTTAAATGCATTCCCCAAAATGCCTTCAGCAATTTACAGGATAGCTAGAAAGAGCCATTTGGCAATATGAGGAATCCGGAAAACAGGCTGGCACATAAAACAGCCTGCGACATGTAAGTACTTATGCTTTTAGAAGTATTTAGGTATAATTTCAAGGATCTAGAATTTATCAACGAAGGAAACTCTAGCCCAGAATAACTTAAAAAAGAGAAAAAGAAAGAGAAAAGCACCCTCCCACTTTCTTCTTCCTCTTCTGAAGAATCTTACATTTCCCTAAACCTAGTCAAGGACTTTATGGCTCAGTAATCCCCACTGTTTTGAGTAACGTTTTTACGAGCTTCAATCTCAAAGATCATTTTTCAAGCTTAGGTCTAAGCAGCCAAAGGTACCCCTGTTTCAGGTTAGAGGGTTACGCTATTCGACCTTGTATATGTATTTTTTTCCGTCGTACTGCATATCCAACATCCCCTGAAGACTACCCAGTGAAAGCTGCTGCGCGGAGCAGGTCGGCAGCGAATGGAGACAGACTTACCGCCACGCCACGCCAGCCCCACCTCGCTCCAACCCCGCTACCTTGTTCCAAGTTCATTCCTACTGTTGTAGGGGCAGCGGGTGGATGGGAGGGGGATGCTGTTAGGGAGAGCTGTGTTAATTTGTTTTCAGGGAAGGAAAAAAGGAAACCGAGCAGTGAATGTACTTACTAATGGCTGGGGCTATTCCACCTACTGATCCTGGTCCAGGGATGTTTCCGGCTACTGCTGCAGCTTGAGCAGCAGCAGCAGCTTGGGCGGTGGCAGCCTGCTGCTGCATCTGACGATGACACTGGCGTAAATCAAACACCTTTAAAAAAAAAATAAAGAAAGAAATACCAAACTATGTAGACTTACCAAAATCAACAAAGGGAAGAATTCCTCAACTCCCATCCCTGATAATCTGGACTTCCAGGCTCTCCCAAAACAACTTCTACAGTCTCACTGTACGTTTGGGTGAAAGCCAACCTTCCCTGACTAGCTTAATTTCTAACAGAAATAACCCATTAAAGCTGATTCTTAGAGACTCCTCTCACATGATGCTACTACCACTGGCAACACCGGAACATGGCTGAGCCGAGTAGGCTAAAGACGTATCTCCTGTGCGGAACTGACTGCAGGAACAAAGTCTGAAGGACGCTACAGGGCTTTTTAGTTAAATCCCAGGATTTCCAGAAAATAGGCATATAAATAAAAATGGAAGCCAACACGTCCCACTTAACTTTGTTGGACTTTATTCTTCTTCACTGCTTTACTGAAATGTGTTAGTCTATTTAAAAGAAATACCCATAATTGCTAGGCCTGAAGTTCCAGCAGATAAGTTTCAGCTTGGCAGCATTTTATATCTGTGCGATTAAGCTCGGCGCTAATATATACAGGAACTCTGTTCTCATACCAGAAAGCTCAGACACAGAGGCCAGTAGGCTTTCTTTCACCTTCATTACCTAACCTACCTGCAAAACTGAGGATTAAAAAAAGAGAAAAATAATGAAAATAATTTCAAACTTCAAGCCGTTTATGTCGAATTCGAGAATGACTTCTTACAAGTGTGACTTGTCTTGAATAAAGTTTCAAGTCTGGCAGAAGCACGTCCAAGTAAGACTCTCCTGAAAATAATGTGTTTCCACACAACTTTGTGACCTCTGGATCACTTCATGGTCATAACACGTTAACACACACTTTACACTTCTACGACATTTACACGTACTTCCTCAACTTTTCTTGTTTTGGAGAGAGAATAAAGAAACACAACCTATGCTAACAATTTTAGTAGCAGTTCATTTAAAACTGTAAAAATTCAAAAAAGTGCTATGAATATTGGTTGTGACAAAATACAAAATCAGTTACTTTCATAGTGTCCAGATGTTACTTGCAGCTTAGTGTCATTTTAAAAGTCACCTTAAGTGACTTGTCAAATGGGAAGTTTTGGGGTTTCTTACAGGATAATTGAAAGCAAAGTTACAATTATTTCAGTGTCTCACAGCTTGCCTAATGCTTACAAGAATCAAACATATGCTTTTTTCCCCCCAACAATTTTCATCTAGGAACGTCAAACCAACCTTTATATATGCACTTGGGTAAATCTTGTGAACAGCATCCCCTGGTGCACGCCCGGCTTCTCTATCCAGGTAGTAACTCTGAACGAAGACCGCGTGGTCACTGAGGCATCTAACCCACACGTCCCCTTCTCCCTTGCACTCCAGCTGCACCCCTTTACCTATGTGCAACCTTGAAAAGAAAAACACTTCCAATGCACCTGTGTAGAAATCAGACCTTTACTAAACAAACCACACACAATTCTCCAGCACTCAGTCATCTGTGGTACCTTAATTTATGCTCCACTCACACAAGGACTTGAAACTGTAGTTATTATCTTAGGTATAGGTTAGTATATAGTTACACAAAGGTAAAAAATCATCTTTAAAACCACATAAAGATCTATGGGAAACACAGAACGTAGAAGCAAAGATGCTCAAGTAGCAACTACTCACTGACAATACAGAGCAGGGATACCAAACACATTCAGTTCTGTTCAAAAGCGTAAAATCCCACAAGTATTGCAGTACAGAGAGTCACTCATGTACGTACACAAAGCCATATTTTAATGCAGAACTGTATGCTCGTTTGGATCACATGACGGCAATCTAGCATTTTGATTGCCACACTGCAACGTTTCTGAAGACAGGGAAATCATTTTATTCCTTTCGTTTCGAAGAAGAAAAAAAAAATCATTCCAAGATTGCTTCACTTCTCTAGGCTTCCACATCAAAGCCCAGCACACGCATGGCAAGAATGAATGAAAACCCAACTAGCTCTCCATCAACCTTCCTTTGCTCCTTTGACAAATCTATATATTGCAGTTATTCTCACATCGCTCTGCGGCGCGGAGAGCTAATATTCAGCTCGCATACATAATGGCACGAGTTGCTAATTTTATCCTTGAAGGCACAGCCTGTGAAAGCAATGAAAAGCAACGCGCTGTTGCAAAGCACTGAAGGGCTTTGTCACGCAGTTCACATTCGGAATGCATTACAGCAGTGGCCTAGAAAGATAAACTCTTCCCTAGTTAATTCAGTTAAAAGAAACATACCATACTTGTAATTTCAAAAGGCAAAACACACACTGGAGGCAAAACAAAATATTATCAAATACCACAGAGGGCTGGAGCTTTGGGGATCTGCGGAATACCTTGCTCTCTCAATGGCTTCTGTTCTATGCACGTTGGAAAGCTGGCCCAGGCAAAAACGGTCTCCTCCGGAAGGATCCACATATCCATCAACAGTAACGACTGGACAGCTTGAAGGGACCTTAAATGTTTCCCCAACTTGCACGTCCATTTCAAAATATGCGATTGAACACCAATATTCTGGAGCTAAAGAATATATACAATTAACTGACTGAAAGGCACAAAAAAACCTCCCTGTAAACCCACTCCAGACACCCAATTAAGCCTCCTACAACTGCATTTGTCATTCAGAGTAAGAGTGCGCATTCACATAAGCAAGTTCAGATAGACAAAGACACATCTGCTAGCACAGAAAAATACTACATATTACAACAAACACGGGCTTGTCGTTTTCATTTGAGCACATATCAATGCTAGGGGTTTTTTTTGGAGTTAAGATCTTACAAGTCTTTGTACAGTTTATAATTCCAGTTAAGATTCTGTAAGCCATCTGCATTCCTGCACTTTATGACTACAGCTTGATTTTGCGCTTCTTTACCATAAAGAATATATATATATGCGTCTATTCATGGTTAGTCTGACAGAAACTAACTCTCAAACAGATCCGGCTTAAGATACACCACTAACTACCTCCTAGGTGCAGGCAGTTTTCTCTGTCCTCCCTGCAAAGCAAACCGGATTTGGAAAGCACGGCAATGGGAGAAAAACATCAAAGATCACACACTAATCTTGTCTGCATACACCAAAGTCAGGTATGGGATAAAACAAGGAAGTATTAAGCAAGGGAGCAGAATAAAATGGCATGTTTTAATAGCAAAGAAGTGCCTTTTAACTCATACTATTTTAAAAAGGAAAACTGGCTACAAAGGAAAGATAGTACTTGGAAGAAGCTACCGTGCGAGGAAAGGAAGCCCTGACTCCCTGGAGGATGATGATGCTACCGCAACCCAAATACTCAAATAAACGAGGAAACCTGACAAAGCACAAAAAGTGATTTTGTATATGTGTATCTGCTGCTTGTGCACTACCTGGGAGCAACCGGCTTGCCAAGCCTGCTGCACTTTGTTGCGCACACTTTTAAATGTTAAGAGTTTCTCTCTTCAGACATGTTAAAACTTAAGAAGTTTTGCAAGCTTAAGTCACTGGGGATTTTGAGGACACGGGACCTTCCCTGGCTACAGTGGCCCATTTCCACAAAAGGGAAACACAGCTGGCACTTAAGCAGCTTGTTGGGGAGGGCAAAGAAAATCAGCGCTATAGTGTACTCGAAATAGGGGAAGCAGAAGAGCTAACGTGGGAGGACCTAAACACAACCGCTCGACAAGCCAGCAGGGAAAAGAGCTCTCCCAGTGCTGTAAATAATACCCATTTATTACAAACAGCAGCACCCAAAAGCACACCTGCTTGTCTTAAGAAACTGTTCTGGTTTTATTAGAAAAGAATAAACTAAGATCTATGGGAATCTGAATTCCTTTTAAGTTCTTTCATCTTCAAATAAATATTCTTGTTTCCAAGGACTGAATAGGGTGAAAGAGACATACTAAATAATATGAAATACATTTTAGCTACCATTAAGTTCAGCCAGCGATTACCAACAGTTTTATTTCTGGTACTGATTTAGTCACTAGCCAACAGATAAATGAGTTAAACTTGTAGGCTTCTAAAGCCACAAAACCATCTTGTACCTGCAACAAAGCTAGTTTGTACCGCAAGACAAGGCCTCCTTGGTTCCATGACCCAAACCGCTACCATTAATGAAGACTCTTGGAAAGAGTAAGCTTCTACGCAAAGGTCCAAAAAGGAACTTCAGCACCAAAAGAAGAGCAATACATAACTCCTTCAGGGTCTCTGGCTGTGATGATGGGACTTCTAGGTCATGGATCCAACAGGGCTTTGGCACGACCTAAGCTCCGTGATGTTTCTAACCAAGCAAAAAGTACAACTTCAGGCACCCTGTGAAGTTTCGGATCGAGGAGGTTCAGAGTTCAGACACCTCCAGTGTAGGCGCCAGCTCAGCACGGGTCTGAGGACTGCAATTTTTGACTTGGGTATCTCAATTAAATTCAGTTCATGGCCTACATCACCATTCCAAAAGAGACCTCCGAATTCAAAAGACGACTTAGCACAAAACTGTTCCTTTCCTTCTTTCCTCCCCTTTCGAATACGTATCTCACAAATTTCAAAGTAGTTGATACCAAGTGAAAAAAAACCAACAAAACCAACAAAAAAATCCCATCAGACTCAAACCAGAAAGTTATTAGCTTCCACAATATTAGCATTACACGTTAGATTTTACTCACCAGGATGATTTGATATAGGCGGCTGGAATGCAAGTTCATTGTGAACTGGCCCTTTAAAAGAAAACATGCAATTTGTTTTACATGAGGAAAAATAAGGTTTTCTTATGAGAAATTTCTATAAACTAGCTAGGTCCCTTATAGGCATCCAAGAACAAGAAGAAAAGACTTAAACATAGTATTATAAGTAACAGCAGCTTTTGCAACAAGATGTCAAACTGAACTTGTTTCCCTATGAAAAAAGACTTCTGAGAATGCCAGATGTTAGAACTGCCAGCAATTTCTGAATCAACTGGCCAAATCTGACTGGGAAGAAAAACGCCCAAAGACGAATTGCACTCTCAGAGGTTCCCTAAAAATTCAGAAGCTGAGTAAAGCTAAGAGTTCCAGCAGTATCCCAGGAGGAAAGGCTGCATGCTGCTTACGCCAGACCCATCTCCAGGAGGGAGCAGAAACCAGATGTAACATGGAGATGCAACAAAAACAGGACTTAGGCTTCAAATCCACCCCAAGTCAGGCAAGGAGAGAATCATTGGATAGAGGCATATGATCTAAATCTCAGAAACCACATTTCATTAGTTTTGTTAATCAGAGAACAAGTTGCCCAGCATGCTGCTGACTCGACCATAAGAAACACTCCCTGAAGATGGAAAAAAGCCCCAGAAAACTCACTTTCTAAAGAAAAAGATGCCATATATGGTCTTGGTATCAGTCAGTTTATTCCCTCCACTTTTATAAACTAGCTAGGTCCCTTATAGGCATCCAAGAACAAGAAGAAAAGACTTAAACATAGTATTATAAGTAACAGCAGCTTTTGCAACAAGATGTCAAAACCGGCACAACACCAGTGGGTGTCAAAACATGCGACTTTCTGAAGTGAGAAATGGCAGCAGCCAAGAAAAGCTCTGTGTGGTATCACCAGCCAGTTACAAATATTAATTATGGAAAGATACACGCACTAAGAAACATTTATAGAGTATCTACAGCACCACTGAAGTTTTCACATCCTGGTATTTCTGATAAATAAGACGATAAATGAAGTGGGACCCTAACAGAACCAAATAACGAAACTTAATAACCATATCTAACCCACTATTTTCTTGATGAAGCTGAAAAGTCATTCTAACATTAACTATTCTCCCCTCCACTGACAATGACTGCTGCAAACAAGTGATCTAGTTAAGCTTTATATTAGAAAATAAAGAACTCTTCTAGCTTTATGCCACAACACTGGGAAAAGCTTTAATTCGAGTGGGGTTTTTGCATTATACTCTTCTAATGCACATACTGTGCCAGACACACTCCGAGTTTGTTCACTTTTTATTCCTACCCATCTCCCAGACCTTAAAACAAGACGTTGTGGTCCTGTTTTGTAGGTGAGAAAGATTTTCAAGTTTCTCTGCCAAATGTTTTCATGATTCAGGCTGTGGAAAGACCACTTCATTGACAAGGACTGCACTGCAAAAGATTTCCCAAAATTCTTTTAAACTGGCTAGTGTACGTGGCAACACGTCTTCCAAAGCTTAACGTAGGCTGTTACATCATTAAGACATGACTTCAGATTTTCTAGAAAATAAAAACAGCCGGGAACTTCCAAGTTTTGAAAGGAAAAAATATCCAAAACCCACTTTCTGAATCAACTTCCTTTTCTGCTAGGTAAATATTTACTACAGGATCACAAAGCTTTAAAAACAGAGGTTTAGAAAGGAAGCGCTGGTTTTGTTCAGTTATAGTAAGACATCTACAATATCGATGGTATCACTATAGCTATCTGAACTTCTAATCTCTGCTGATTCAATGGGGGAAAGTCTGTCAAGCTCTTATATTTAATCGTCAGAAGATACTAAACACAGTAACGGTAGTGCTACAAAGAAAAAAAAAAAAAGATTTGAGGGGAAAGAATACTCACAAATGAGCCCCCCCCATGCAACAACGTTGAAAACAACATAAAGTGATTTGAAAATCTGCACTACTTACAGTAATGTCCAGGATGCATAGGAGGATGATGCTGAAGATGGCCATTCTGGTGGTGAGGTATGGTAGGTGTGTAGGCTGCTGTCCGACTTCCAGTCCAAGTTGTGGTACTATCTAGAAAAAGAAAGGAGCGGTTGGTTTTTAAGGGAGTTTTTCCGCATCTCCCTTCTAATCCTCTATTTCTCCTGAACATTTGGAAACTGGTTTTAGAAAACTAAGAAGAGTGCACGTATGTATATACTCACTGTGATGGTAAGTAGCTGGCTGAGCTGTAAACCCATTCTGCTGAGTTCCTGGCTGAGGCCCTGAAGCAATCTGTAAGAGTCCATCACTATGGCTACCTGTCAATATACTGGTAGGTTGACCTGGTAAAAGAACACACTACCTATTCATGAACGTTCCAAAATTTTCATTAAGAAGAGCTCAGCACTACTGGGTAGGAAAATACACCCAACTAAGGGCACTGCAATACACAGTTCCTACAAGTTTGCTTTCAGTATTTTTTTTTTCCACCCACCAGAGTGTCTTAGGAAACTTGACGCAAGATGCTCTGCATCAGCTAATTTTGACTCTTGACACCCTTAATATTTTAGGAGTCGAAGTATGCAGAGAACTCTGTTTATCAACCGCATCTTTGTTTTGTTCACATCTCATTTTTCAGTTTGAAAAGAAAGAAGAGATGTCAAAGTTTTTATTGAATAACATAGCCGGAATAGATTTGGTATGAATCCAAACAGGCCAACAGTAGGTCCAATAAGTTGCTTATTTTCAGC
Organism: Chionis minor; assembly: GCA_013398295.1. NCBI lineage: Eukaryota > Metazoa > Chordata > Aves > Charadriiformes > Chionidae > Chionis > Chionis minor. Next base: position 39,709 of record VZSF01007365.1, read on the forward strand.
ATGTTATAACTACAGTTCCTAAGGAGGACACTCACTTCAATTTACATTCCTCCAAAACATACTGAACAGGATTTTATTTTTAAAAATAGTGCTTGACTAGAGCTGCATACATCACTGGACTCCTTCCTGAGAAAGTTGCTGGGGCTTTTTTCCTCCCAAATAAATATTTCAAGAGGTGCCTAGGCTTTAAAGTAGAACTACAGGTATTTATTTCAGAACAGGCTAACGAAATTTGATTTTAAAAGGCTTCAGCTCAGCCATTAACACTAAACTGACCAGCAGTTTCACAAGTACATTTGCACTCTCAAACTGGTGTGGCTAGCAGAATTTAACCCAGTGAAAACTTGAACTAAAACTTAAAAATGAGCTTTTTTTTCCTGTCCACTTGGTTCCAAAAATTATAGCACTGATGGGAAACAGTTATTGACTATAAACTGTTGTGCAAAGACAATACAATTAAACTGCCTATTTTTTTTTTAACTCTACTGGAGACAAATACAGACATCATTATCTCAGCTTGGCAAAATCATCATTAGTTTTAGCAAAAAAGCTGTCAGCTACAATTGAAGAACATTATCAAGACACGGCGCCACCGTAATTCAAATCTGATAACACAAAAACTATTCTTTTCACTCAACTTTGATATTAAAGTTACGAAGAGTATGTGCAACCCCTCCAAACTTGGTGGTTTCCCTACATTAGGGCTGCAGGACACCGGGTACATAACTGCTTTACTGTCCTCCTGGACTGAAGGGTGAGGTTTGATGCTGGTAAACCAGACTCTTCCACTTGTACCAAACAGACATAGAAAAGTAAAAAAAAAAACTTCAACGCAGCACTCCAACGCACTCATGAAAATACTAATTAGGGCTGTCACTTTGGTAGCACAGTGGGCCACTATAAAAATAATCAAGCTCAAACTGGAAGACTCATTTTGTCAGCTGTGGAACACTAAAGAATTGCCTGAAAACCTCTCGATACCGACACCTTACAGAATATTCATTTGTTGTCCCACCTGCTGTTCTAGCAAAATAGTAAAACTCTTCCATTCTTACAATAATTATTCCAATAATAGCCATAATGTTTTGTCAGTGGTCAATTGTTTCAGTATCATACTACTGAACCTCTGGAACCAAAACATTCTTGTAACACTCATGTAGCATCAATCCACTGAAAAAAAGACTGGGTCACCAGGAAAAGTTATTCAAATTACGCTCCAAGTTAAAACCTTCTCATAACACTTCTGAGAACGCCTAGATCATACCGCCACACACTTTATCAGCGTAGCGTGGCAGCAGCGCAGTTCCAACGCAAGATCTGCTTTTGCAGAAACCAGGGATTATCTTTGAGCTTTCACGTTTTCAGAGTTTAGTATTTCAGATAATCTGGATGGTCTTACTTGTTGAAGCCACAGGAATGTTGGGAAAATTAGTGGTGCTGGTAGTGCTAGCCTCAGTAGGAGCTAACATGGCTGGGGTGCTATAAGGCTCCGTAGATGCCCTGTTACTTGGTGGATGCTGGATGGTTTGGACCGAATGGCCTTCAGCAGAAGACAACGACGGCTGCCCCTCGTAGTCATGAACGTACTCGTCTTTCACCAACATGCTTGACGGAGCTGTGAAGAAGCAAACAAGTTATTCAGCAGGCAAAGCGAAATCTATTTTCAGGATTTACCTACAAATTGCACTGCTACTTTCAAGCAATAACAATGCTATCAAAACTACTGGGGGGAAGATTTAACCTCTATAAAAATTGCTAAAGCACTCCTCTAAATTACAAACAAACGAGCCGGCAGCAGGAAATTTTGCAGCATAACTAGACAGAAAAGCAAAGTGATTTGCTTATTGCTATCAAATAAGCAGTTTAGTCCCACGGTAGCAGACTCAAATAGCATTTTGTTTTCTAGTCCACCATTGTGTGATCGGACGCGGTTCATAAAAGGGGAAAATAAGGTTTTCGTCAAGCACCTAAATATATGTAAACGCAGTAGCTAACACACCGATTCCTAGCATGCAAGTAAGAATACACATAAAGCTCTTACAAAAAATGTAATTCAAGAACACACAAAAAACTTCAAGCATCCCTTAAGCAACTTCAAGCAACTCCCATCCAACTTGACTAGAAACATCAAATTCACAAAGACAATACAGTGCTACTCTATATTTAATGTAGCCGCTAATTCAGAATATTCGACGTACAGCACAAGGAAATCAGTACCATCGCTGCTACAAGAATTTATTTCTATATACCCTATTGAGCCTGTTCAAGTAAAATTCTTACACTACATTAGCTCCCATGTTCATTTTTAAAGGAGCCTTAAATATATTAAAATCTGACAGTAATTTTCTGTTTCCTGCTGCAAAAACAACACCACAAGGAAACCCATTTAACTGCTGGCTGGTAAGCTTTCATTCCATACAAAAGGGTCATTTTGCAGAAGACACAGGTAAAAATGCAAATTAGCAGAGATGAGCACACAAGTTAAAGCTTGTGAAGTTAACAGTTTGTTGGGCTGTTTGGATTTGTTAAGTCATTTTTGCTTGAATACTTGTAACAGTGCGTTAAAAACACTGGAATACCCAAATTCCCTTCTCTATGAATTTCTTCTGGAAGGAAAAAAAAATCTACAGTTTTGAAATAAACCAGTTAGTAGCTACACAGCCTCAGATTTCTGTATAATGTTCATTGGATATTTAATATCCAATTTCTCTCAAGTTTCAGGGACAGCAACAATATTAGACTGCTTCAATCAACTGCACATTACTTCGCAAATTTCTATTATTTTCTTGTTAAGCTACTTATTAAGTCATAAGCGTCTATTATTCCCAATTCAATTAATTAGTATATTATACAGCTGCGCATGTTTTTTGGGTGCATTTTTTTTTCTAATTAGCAGCATTCAACAGTGAGGGTTTTGTTTTTCTTTCATTGTTGGGGGTCTACGAGTTGCAGGCAATGAAAAGAAAATGCACCGACAAGCTGAGCTGAAGCCTCAGTTGAAAGAATTTATCAATACTTGCCTCTCATACGTTACTTAGCTGGTTTTCCAAAACTAGAGAGACAAACGTGTTTCCATCTGCTCTCTATCCTCCCTCCCAAGGAGATACTCAGGAATAAACTGTGTACATACCGAAGAGTTTAACACAGTTTGCGCCCATAGAAATGCCACAGTAAACAGAAATACTTACCAGAACTCTGTAGTGTCAGTCCTGAGAGATCTTTAAAAAGAAAAAAGACAAGGGGATGCGGAGGATTATATACACAGAGATCTTCAATAACATTTGAACATTAACTTTAAAAGCCTTTACAAATCAGTATTACAGACTCTATAAATTATACCCCCTCCAAAACAACACAAGTCTCAATGTTGAGTTATTCCTAGGATACATATTAATTGTAAAAACTGTCTGCAAAGCCAACAGAAAGGCTTAAATGCAAACCACAAACCTCTCTTTCAAATTTGGAATACAGGTAAAAAAATAATTCCATTAAGATGGACACGAGCATGTAAGAGTAATTTATAATTAGATCATTAGAAGTTAACATTTCTTATTTTCTACATGCAAAGGGACAACATTTTACATTCTATTCCCACTGTTCCATTTTAAATCAAGAGTCTACTTACCGATGCCAGGCGATACTACACGCTCATAATGGTAAGGATTTACACAGACACTGTCACATTTTAAGTCAAAAGCATACTGACAATATTTAACATGCTTGAGTTCATTTTTATGAAGATCAGGCCACCTCCAAAGACGAGCGTAAATCACATGAGGGAATCCCTTGCGACCAGCCACCTAAAAAGTTAGACACAAAAGTTGATTGGGAAAGTAGCAAGACATTTCCCTTTACTTAGTGAGGAGCAAAGCTAGAAGAGGACAAACAACAACACAACCTCTCTCCATCATCAAAATATGAAAAAAAAAAGATGGTGTACAGTTTACCCAAGTTCTGTAGTCAACAGAAATAAAATTCTACTCGGGTTTTGCTACAGTTAAGTCAACACTGTGATTCTTAAGAAAAAATACTGGATACAAAATGGCAGAAGCAGAATTTGTGCTTAATGTAGTATGTATAGTCACCTTCCCCACCATGGATGATGCTTTGCCCCAGAAGAAGAGGAACGAGGCACTAAGCTACGCTATAAGGAATTTACAAGTAGAAGAATGCCAATCCGTTATACTGAAAAAAAAAAAAAAAAAAAAAAAAATAAAAAAAATGCTTCTAGGGTAGACAGAAAGCTAGCCAGCAAACAGGACAACTGTCCTGGAACAAGGAAATCGCAACCCAAGCTATACAGGTACTGAGTACTGACGATCTAAGGCTAACATAAATCCTCAGTGCAGACTCCTTGGAGTACCTTAGCAAGGGATCATAGGCCTTTCTTCCCACTGCTGACCAACACAGAGCTAACAGAAGCTTGTAGTGAAAATACCAGGATAAACAGCCGAATTTGTTACGTGACCCTGCTTTTTAACTGCCACACACACACTCGTTTAGAACGGCTGATCCAACGCCTTCTGCTCCTTCAGAAAAAAAATAATCAACTACTGCAGCAGTCCAGAGCTCCAGCCACAAAACATGCCTACAAATGGGGGTGAGGGGGATGCAAGAGAAGAGCTACTCTTCCTCAACACTCTAGGATCCTGCGTCACTCACTTTTGCTCCAGCTTCACTAGGAGGAAAACATCTGATTTTCACTTGTACTAACCTGAAGCCTCCCATCCAGCGTTCTCTGTATTGTAACACACTTGCTAGGATGAGCTCCATTTGTGGTTATAGCTGTAATCAAAGAATCCAATTCATCTTTTTTCTCCTTTAGCTTTTTAACTAAACTTTCAATTGCGCGTTTTGCAAAAGTTTCACTCTCTCCACCTTGTCGATGGCACATCAAGCTGTGAACAATGCTCAGACAAGCATCATTACTTGTTGGCGTGTTAGTAATAGACATATTGTCCATTTGTCACAGCTTTTTCTTTCAGATCAAATGTCAGTTTTGGGGGCTGTTATGATTTTCAAGCTGATGAACAAGAGATGATCCAAGTTAAGTGTTAGATGTACTGTCTCTTGGTAAAACCTAGGAGGAAAAAATATCTACATTAGAATTGTTTTTAACAAATCGCAGATCATGTTTCTAAGGAAGTCTGTGGCTTTTTGCTTCTTTTATTTTCAAGCTAAGTGCAGGATATTAAAAGCACATGAAAAAACTGCATTGCTTGTCCCATGATAGCTAAAACATGCTTAAGACACTGCTTGCACAGTTTTAGATATAAGATTTTTGTTTCGTCCCCTAGTACCAATATTTAAATCAAGATTATAGTGTATATACATGTACACGTAGTATGTACATATAGAAAGGTAGGGATTATTAGATGAACAGGCTTTGAATCAGGAAAAGGAGAACGGTGACAATGATTTCCTGTGTTTTATGCTGGTAGGATGAAAAAAAGTGAAAATACTGACTGGGAATCAAGAGGCATTGATTTAAACAAAATCTGAATAGTGAAGAAGCACGAATGCACACCAGAATCATCTGTCACGTTTATTTAATAATCCTGTCCAAATAGTTCAGCTACATTCTGACCTCAGACTAAGTCTATTTCTCTTTGCTAATCAGAAAGGCAAAAATTGTATCTGGCCATTAGCGTAATACACATTTATGTAAATGAGTATGGCGTGTATCTTTAGATATGAAAATCGCAACTGGCACATTTGTCTTTACTTGTTTGGATCCAGCTTCTTCTGGATCAAGACGCATCAACTGAAGTCACTGAAAAAGCACTTCTAAATTGTCTCAAACAGAACTGCCTTAATTACACTAAATGTAAGATAAGGAATAAGTCCATCCTAACACATTTGGCCTTTCAACTCCATTAGTTAAGAACCCGCAGTGGTTTCTGCTCACGAAGTCATTCTTCTCAAAGCCAGCAGACCTCATGCTTTTGAAGTTTCCTTTAATTCACAAATTAGAAGAAGAGCTGGCCTGATTTTCTCAATTCTGAATGAGCTAATTACTACGCTTTATCTTGCTTTATCCAGAAACACAAGACAGCGGGTTTTAGGCACTCACAGAAAAGGAGTCTAACGTTGTCAAAAAGCTGCTTTGGTTCTTCAAGCACCTTCAGGCAGTCACCCACCAACACCCTTCTACCAACTATGTGGTCCGACTTTAAGACACTGGCAGCAAATACACGTAAGTGATTTTACTACATGTACATTTTCTGAATAAGCTTAAAATATAAGCTTAAAATATAAGCCTTTCCGAAAATCACAAGTTGTTCTCAACAATAGAAATAAAATATATTTGATTTCAATCGTTAAGGAAAAAAGTTTGTTCGCGTTATTCGAGGAACAAATCCAGTCCAAGACCTGTTACTGCACTGGAATTTTCGATGTTATTAGAGGTACAGAGGTAGCAGCTATTTATCAGAAACAAACGCATTGGACGAAAATAAGAGCGGGATGTTAATTTAGAAAGTTAACGCATCACACAAATTACAGTGTGAATGCGTGGTTTCCCTTCTTGTAAAAGGAATATTGTAACACAAACCCAGCACAATTATAAAAGGAAACAAAGTCCTATTTAATATTTTCTCCAATTTCAACTTGAATACAGCATGCTTTGGTATACTTAGAAAAAAAAAACACATCCCAAATCCTCCCCCCTCCTCCATTTTCAATGGTTTTCTTCTTTTGTAAGCATGCTTCTGGACCTAATTTCTCCCAAAGAAAAACAATTACCTAAAAGTTTGAGTAAGATCATTTTACCTAGCTATTAAAGTTTCTCCCTCAATGCTAAGGTTTTCTGCCCTTCAACTCAATAAGCCTCTTTTAAAAGTCAAACTTAACCTGCCAGTCATTCTCCGTGCTCACATAAATCCGTAAAAGCTTGACAGCTAAAACAGAACAGAACATAATTTTCCTTAAATATAAAACAGCATCCCAGATAAATATGCATAAATAATCATAAATAAGTGACTGGATAAAGCTATTAGCCAAAAGAGCTTTAAATAAAGAGATGCTTAAAATTAGACACACAGCTCTATCTTCTACACCCCTAAACCCATGAATGAGAATTTTGCTCGCCGACTTTCAGAAGAATAAGATCAAGCAAATAAACCCTTATTTAAGTGGAATGATCTTCAGAAATGTTGAGTCACCCCTCAGCTGCCACTGCGCTCAATCGGAGCTTCTGACTGTTCAGCACTTTTGAAAGCCGGGCCACTTGTTTAGGATTTTTGAATACTGTTACACGCTGCTGCTGCGTAATTGCACAGCAATTCGGGAGCCTTCCTTTAAAAGTCCCCGCGACAGAAATCCTGGTTTTAACCTTGCAATTTCAATCCCCAGAAAAAAGGACGGGAGGTCAGTGGCTCCCAACCTGGCACGCATTGGTAAACACGGTGACATAGTTCTTCTGAAACACCAGAAGCATTAGTAAATTTTGCAGGCAAGCCAAGTTTTTACGCTCCACAAATTTAGTTTCTCATGAAATAGCTCTACAAGCCTATCTTTGACTGAGTCACACATTCAAGAGGTGCCTTAGCACCTTCTTACTATATTACTTTCATGTGTGCAAATAAAAGCAAAATGCAATCTTAATGCGTTGTATTTTTAGAAGATAGCCTTTGAAGATAAGGTTCCAGCATGCCCTCACACAGGGAGCGCGAAGTTCTGCAAAACAACCGTACGCTTCTGTGATTTAATGTTTATTTGATGCAAGCATGAAACCTCAAAAATCGCTCCTTAGCGTGCCCCCCACCCAAGCAGGCGATCCCACACTGCAGCTCAAGCTTAGATTTACGGCAGAATAGGTAGGGGCAAATATTTTGAGCAAAGATCTTCTTACTTCCCACCACCCGGGAATTTCACCGCAACAGCACTGGGCGAAGCGAGTGCTTTGGGGAAAAAGGGGCAGAGGGAAGAGACAGGGAACAGGAGAAAAGCAGCAGCAGGAGACAGCGGCTTGGAGTGAAGCTCGCAGCTTCACCTCCCAAGGAACAAAAAGGTATTTCTCTCCCTTTTGCCGTGGTGTGATGCAAGCTGAACACAGAAGGCCAAAAAAAAAATTAAAAATAATGGGGCAGGCTAATGCTAACAAGTTACAAAGTTATAGAGAAGTACCTCGTGATGTTATAGAAACAAATTTATTTCAGTAACATGTACGTTACAGAACAAGTGAACAGCTAGTGTCCTGCGATAGTCTAAGCACTGTAACAAGAGTAAGATCCTCTGAAGAGGAGATAAATCTGAAAGACAAAAGAAGTTAAGATTGCCAGGTAATTAAAAACACCTTTGATGATCTGTACCAAACACGCTACTATCTCACAGAACAGATAAGCAACCCTTAACTGAAACTCTTCCTTCAAGACTGCTGCAGACTTGAACAAATACCATAATTCTTCGGTACATCCTACTTCCCCGCGGCTGCCATGCTGAAGGGTGATGTATCTTTTTAGCCTGCGCAATGAAATTCAAAACATGAAGCAGCTGTCTAAAATTAAAAATGCAACACTGGTGCCACATGCCTCATTTTCGTGTCTGTGGATAATTCTGCCAGAAATGGTTACCTGAACAATATAAATAGATTCTAAAAAACACAGGCATCTATAATAGCATGCTACCTCATGCAACTAAAATCAAATATATTATTGACTTATCTAGGTTGAAGGAATACTACTGAGCTCTCACACTACTGCCCTCATCGCACTTATATTTATCTTATGGGCAGGAAAGCAAAATAAGCACCGTACTGACTCAAACGATTCCACTGTTCCCAGATCAACTGCTACATTCTCTCTCTCTCAAAACAGTGATCGTTTTACTAGCGTGACTAGAAAACGGAGACCAGGTTTGAAGTTCAGCATCTTCTGCAAAAGCTGGCTCAGAGCTCCAGGAGAGCATTCCTGTTTGTGGAAGCAAGGTGCTCCGGATCAACCAGAAAAAAAACTGAGCTTGTTTGGAAAAAAAAAAACAAACCAAAAAGCAGGCGAGATCTCACCCAAAGGGATAATCAGTGCATTTATGGAACAGAAAATTAATACTCCACCTTGTTTGCCAGTATCTCCTCAGCTGCACCAGCAAGATAATATTATAAGCTAGCCCAGCTTAAGAACAAGGGCTTTTAGATGCCAAAAACCAAGGGTAACAAAAACAGCGTGAGCCGTAACTTCCAAATATTTGCAGCAACTCCTCAGGCAGCGTACTAGGTATTTAAGAGATACGATCATTTGGAAGGCTTCACGTGAGCCCCAAGAGCCGCAGAGATATGTTTCGGTTTGAAATTCTTCATCAAAAAAGCACGCAGAGGGAGGCAGACACACATGCACAGTCTGAAGAAGGTACAAGGGGTTTAGAAAGAGAAAAACAAAGTTTTGCTGCTTTTGACGATTAGGAAAAAAAACAGCCCCACATGGATCCAATTTCTTTGCAGTAATACAGAGGTATTACTACAGTTGTACAGAAGCTCAACTGAGACGTAAGGGCAGGGGTTGCTAAAAAAATACGAAGACTTCACCTAAACCTCCGTTAATGTGCCCTAGCCACTCAGACAAGCAAATCTTGAAACTTCTCTGAAAAACCCCTTCCGCCAAACAATTCCCATTTCCAATTCCCCAGCGCGGTTGAGATTTGCTGAGAAGTTTCAAATCCGGATTTCTCAAAAAGAACTTGCCTTCTTTTCTACACATTAAGAACAACCTGAAATGAATACTTTTTACGCTCACGAGTCGCTTATCTTCCCCCCCTCCTCCCACAAAAGCCACACTTTGCAATTTGGGGAGAACCATCAACCCCAAACACAAAAAAAGCAAACAGTACGCTTACACAGACAAACCTGGCGGTTATGGATGGAGCTGGAAGTCAGGGACGTAACCCAAAGGAATATGACCCAGGCAACGAGCAATCCGACAGCTCAGGCAAGACAGTTAATCCAGGCCCGACGCTGATATGATACACTACCCTATTCATTTACAGTAGGGTTTAAGCCAATCACAGCTGCGGGGGGATCATATTCACTAAGAAACTCAGTCTAAAAATGTGACAGTCCAAATGCCACTGGATAATTACTTTAAGACATAGGCAAAAGGCCAAACCCCCCTCCATGTCACTTTCTTAGCATATCTTTCATTTGTTATGTTTTGGCAGATAGTTTCCGAAGAAGACACAACTTGAAACTGCTGGAGACTTCGTTGTCTGCAGGACAAATTACGTGATTAGGAGTGATCGAGTAACACTTTATTTTAAAAACTAAGATGCTAAGAATTGTGAAGTGCTGTATTTCAAGAAAAGTAAAAAAAAAAAAGGGTTTAAAAATATTGTACAGCCTTAGAACAACTGGGAAAATAGTTCCTGCAGGTATCAGGGCAGCAACGGCCCTTGGAAAAGGTTTTGATGGAGAAAGGGAAGAAGCCAGGCAAATCAGTTTAGAAAAGAGGCTCCGGATACAGACATGGAGCTGAAGGTTCGGAGATGGTGGTGGAGAAGAAGGGGCTGATAAACACAGCAAACAGGGGAGGCGGGGGAACGCGCAGCACACACCGACACATCGGAAGCAAAGGAAGAATGCAAGATGGCTTTGCAACTGCAGGCACGAGAAGGCTGAAATAAACGGTTGTGATCGAAATCCAACCAGTCTGCAAAGGTAAAATAAAAAAATAAAAAAAAGAAAAGAAAAGAAAAAAATGATTTTACAGGTGCTAAGTATCAGATGACACAATGGGGGCTCGGGGAGCCTTTAAACAGCAAGGCGGAGAGTTGACATATTTTTGTACAAACTGATCAGACAACGGTCCTGTGTCGCCTTAGAGCATTTCAAACGATCATCAATCATCGTGGGTCCCTTCCAACTGAACTATTTTATTCTAAATAAGACGAACAGAGATTTTTAGCAGCAGTTATGCAAAAAGACTCTATGATGCATGTAAATATATAAGCCCGACACTTTTTAGCACTGGTATATCTGTGTAAGGGCTGGCATTACAAACGCGTACAGGGATGCTAACGATGATAACATAAAGCATGTAAGTGTGTCTAACAGCATTCACCAGCTACAACACAGCATTTCCATCTATGCTATGAATCTTAAGATAACTTGGCCATTATCCATTGTAACATATCTTAGAAGGGTCTAAGCAAGTCAGCAAATTTGCAGGCAGAGTATCCTTTGTGATGAGCTATGACTTAAGTGAATATTACCACGACGGTCTTCAAAAACAGCTCCTAAAGTCTGAGCTTCCAACGGAAAAAGGAAATAAAAACATGTATATTGCAGCCACAACGAAAGACCTCTGCCAGATCAAGGCCTACGGTGCCAAATGATGTCGAAGGGAAAGATGTACATCCTGAAATTCTGGGGAGTCATATACTGGGGCGAGGAGGGAAATGAATTAACATAAAAAAAAAATTTAAAAAAAAAAATCAATGATCAAAACCATATTTCCAGGTTGCAAAAATAAAGGTAATTTTGGGGAAAAAATAACAAAAAAAAAAAGAAGAATTGTTTGTTTGAAGCTGCCACTGATGTTCTGGGAGCCTGATTTACCAGTAACAGCCATTCCAGTCACAGATTTCCAGCATTTTGATACCAGGCAGTAACGCAATGCTAATGAACTGGCTAATTACAATAGCGTACAAACTGACATCTTGCTAGAACATTTCACACGAAGAAAGGACAAGAAAGGCTCTTGCATAAGCTGTTACCTCCAAAATTAGACAAACGCAAAGATGTCAGAAAGGCAGCATACACATTTGATAGCTTTTAACCACCAAAACATTACTACAGAGTTTTGCTGTTTAATAATGTAGAAGTTTTATGATAAACATGATAAAGAAAAATCCATAAACCTATAAAACAAAAGGCAGCTCGTGATTTGATGAAGATATGAATAAGTGATTAAACTGCAGATACTTTCCAGCACATCAGACTATTATCTACTTGCCCAAAGGGTGAACAGAACAAAATGTTTGTAGACATGAGAACAATTAGCATTAAAGAGCAAGAGAAAGAGGACTAAGAAGGTACTGCACTCACACTGTTCTGTACAGTCAGAGCTAACATTCCCCAGAATACTATTTTTGTGCTTGTATCTGAATCATCAGTATCAATTCTGCTCATCTCGCTGTCAGCAGCTACAAAAATGTAGCATAAAAGGAACCGGAGAAGAGTTTTAAGACAACTCTGAGTGGCAACTCTTTCATCTTAACATAAATCCACGGTCAAAAAGCGTAAGCAGCCACTTCTTTGCGGAAGAAACCAAGCTGAGGTAGCTGCTCAACTGCAGCTCTCAGCATCTTTACTCCTCTCAGCTCCCACCTGTGCACTTCAACTGCTTTCCCAAGCACTTTAGAAACGCAACAGACTGATCCTCTAAATGGAGCACACGTTTCTGCTGCACAAGGTTCCAGGTTGTTTTTTTAAACCCATTCAAGAAACTAATACAACAGTAAAAAAAACCCCAAAACATCCAAATCCTTGTCTTTGAATGCGTGGGGGGGCAGGGCACAAGGAAGAAGGTAGCACTGCTACGCTGACGTGACTACATACGCACACATTTTAAATCCTAGAAAGTTGCATTTGTCATTTTGCTTCCCTTTCCCTCTCTCTATTTTTTATTTTTGAGAGAGCATTCAGCTGGAAAAAAACAAAACGCTCCTCTTTTCAATACAGGCTTCTGTATGGTCAGAGAAGGAAGACCACTGCACGTTACACCACGAGGGTGGAAAGGGCAATAAACTCCTCCACAACTGCATTTATTTCCACGACACTGAGGCTGGCACCACCTCACCAAGGTGCACCTTTGCAAGAGGCCATCCCTTCCTCATCCTAGCAACCCACAGGGAAGGAGGGCATGAAAACCTGGGAACAGCAGGAAAGCCACGCTCAGAAAGCAGGTGGTGGTGGAAATCCTTGCCGTAGAACAACAGAGCAAACCCGAACTGAACTATTCCTCAAGAGTATCCTGCAAGACCCATCTTCTTGCAGAAGGCTTCCTTCAACGAGGAAAAATAGTCATCTGTCAAAACCTCACAAACAGAGGAAACAATTGTGGCTACGCCAAGCAATAAAAGGAAGCATCAAACCTTGCTCAGGCAGAAGTGGTGTGATTTTTCACTTGTACGTAATGTTTCAATACTCTAGCAATAGGTGTATTAGATAACATCTGTTCTTTATTGTAATCTGCACAGGGATAATGTTCTCTGCATTTGTTCAAGCTTTTTTTTTTTTTTTAAAAAAAAAAATCACCTCTGGGCAAAGCAAGCGTGGAAAATTCCAGCCCAACCAAAAGTAGAGTTTTTCACAAGGTTAACAACGTAGGAAAACAGAGTCCTAAAATTCCAGCAGGACCTTAACAACAGCACGGCGAAGGCCGCTCCTCACCAGGATCAACCCATCTGCTCTCAGCACTTTTGATCTCCACTAAATCTGCAGATACCTCTCCAAACTCACATCCCTATTACGCTAGCTGTGCTTGAACGCATTATGTAAAGAGCCATCTACTGAGAAAAGGAATTCTAATCAGTTTGAGACACTTACTGCTTCTCTTTAGGCTTCAGCTCTTTGAAATAAAGTTTCTGTATCAATGTTAAACATGCATGCTTATGCAACAAGCAAATCTAGAAAGGCTCATGAATGCAAAGCGAGAAGAAACTCATTCCAGTAGCAATCTGGCCAAGATAAGAGGAGGGCCAGAAGGACAAGTTGCCTACTTATCATGACGCTGGAGTACAAAAACATCTTTAGTTTTATAGGGCAGTAGAGCTACTTCAACGCCTGTGCACAGAATTACCTACAAGTAACAACAGTCCCAGAGTCTTAGGATTTAGCAGCTGACAGCTATCGCACAGTCTGAAATCACCCCTGCCTGTTGACAGTGGCACACCATTCTTAACCAAGATAATTTGCGAAGCGGTGGTAAAAGACACCACCATCCCACTCCGACCGTATGGGTTTAACAATTGGTTTGCAGCAGTACAATTTGGGCTCGAAGTAATAACACATCTAACCCACAACCAGATTGCCCCGTAAAATTAACCGGCCTTCCGTGGTAAAAACCTTTAAGACCCAGCTATGCAGCAAGTCACAAACCTCCCCCCCAAAATCCCAACACCCCCCAGAAAAGGGGTTGGGGGAGGAAAAACAGTAAAGAAGGAACAATCTTTTCATTAACACTCCCTGTGCTGAGCAGCCCCGCGCTGTCTGAAGATCAGCTGGAAGCGCCCTTCGCTGTTAATTGCAAAGAAGATGGCAGATTTCGGAGAACTCAAAAAAGCCAAGCGGCTCGCGCAAAACCACCCAGGAGCGTTCTCCGGCGTGCGGGAGAGAGCACGGGGAGAGCGGGCGGGCGACACGACCGGCAGCCGAGGAAAAGTTGAACCGGGGACAGGCCAGCTGGGGACCCTTTGGACAGGACACCCAGATTTTAATATTAATAATAATAATAAAAAAAGTTTGAGGGC
>VZSF01007365.1:68132-81738 GCA_013398295.1 Chionis minor
TTTTTTTTTTTTTTTTCTTTTTTTGCTTCCTTTTCCTCCCCGGAAAAGCCGGTTAACGTTTTCCCAGCTGCCTATGGATGTGCGGGGCGGGCGGGCGCGCCGAGGCCTAAACCCCTCCTCAGCCGCCTCACGGGCCTGGCGCCGGGCCGCGGCCTCCCGCCGCTCGCCGGCAGCGCCTGTGGGGAACGGNTTTCACCTCATTTTACCTCATTTACCTCATTTTATTTCACCTCATTGTATTTCACCTCATTTTACCTCATTTTACTTTATTTTCTCAGAATAAACAAAACCAAACGTCATTTAGGCAAAGGGAATGCATTTTACTAAGAAAATAGAAGATGAGAACACACATTTCAATAGAGTTACAACATTATAAACGGGGGGCGGGGGGGGGAGGGAACCATGACACACCACCCCGCCGCCCCCGCAACCAGTTCACATTTAAACACAGTTTTAATTTCAGGTACAATCAAACCCCGGGTAGATTGAGCTAGAACTCTTCTCACTTTATTTGTGTAAGGTAGATACGGTTAAAGAGGGAAATAAATGTAAATTATTTTGACGATTCTTGACAAAGACGCCACCTTACAATGTTTGTGCGGCCCTAAAAGTATTTTTATTTCCATTTTTGTCAGAAAGGAAGTACTTAAAGGAGTTCCAAGTTCCAAGGTGAAGTCAGAGGTACTCGGCACATCCCAGCCCACCAGCTGCAGCCGCGATCCCAGCCATCCCGCCACCAGGCACCGGATTCCCTGCGCGGCTTCGAGCTGCTAGCACATCTCCCTGCGGAGCAAGCTGCATCCTCCTGGGACGCTGCGATTCGGGAAGCCAGGGGAGGAAGCAAGAGGTCTAAAAGAGCACTGGATGTTCCTCCCCGTTCACCTGGAATATCTGCAGGCTTTCTGATTGCCATGGTAATGTGTATTTCGGGAGTAGGTAGGTAGGTCAAGGCAGATCCAGGCAGAATTAGGTGTCCCTTCACCAGCGGCAGGTGAATTGCATTGCTTAAATTCAGCTGCGAGTGGGTGCAATTAGAGCTCTGCTCTAGATTTTCTCCTTGCTCCAGTATTCAATGTAACACCGGTTCCTGCCTATTGGGTACAGCTGTTACAAAATGGGATAGCAGCGTGCATCGTCTTAAAAAGAGTCCAAAAACAACAGTGGCTTTCTTAAACTCGGGAACAGCACTGACAGCCGAGACAGAACAGGAGTCCAAACTGTACTGCTCCTGCAGTCCGATCCCAGAGTCTCATATATATCTTTATGCGAACGACAAGGGTGCTCAAACCTGCACCTTGGAAGTCAAGAAGACCTGGAGCACACGGAAGACAACTTGATTTCCTTAGGCCCAGAGTCAGCTGAACTAAAATTCACAGTTGTAGCTGTACAATAGTGATTCCCACTCTCCTACAGGAGCAGTCACTAATGGAAAACTAAAAGGGGCATCATTTATCTTTACAGTTGCTACCAGAGGAGTGTGACAAAGGTTTACTTTACCCCTTCCCACCAAACAGCGCGCTGGAAACAGCAGTACAGAGAGGACACACACCTACCACAGGAAACCTGTTAAACACCGACCTGCGTGTGAGGCGTCTCTTCGTTTCAGGCGTAGAAAACGAATACAACATCATGAAACATCACTGTTCACACACATAACCAAGAACTTATGCGAGGAGCCACAGTTGGGTTTTAAAAATCTATCAGACGTGACATTTTTAAGAGTCTTAATCTACATGTCAATTGGTGGCACGCGGGCAAACGCTTCAGGAACACACAAACCTTTGTAACATCTTTGAACAAGAACACACATATTTAATTTAAAAAAAAAAAAAAAGAAAAAAAAAGGCTGTGCTCCCTTAGCTACCTTTCTTCTCCTCCTTGCTGCTTGGTCCTGCTCCTGTTGATTTTAAGGAACCAAGTCTCGGACCAGTCCTGGAAAAGACTGACCTACTGACCTCACTGGGAGTTTCTAATCCTCTCGGAAGTGTTTTGTACATCCAGAATAGTACCCTCGCACCGGAGACATGAAAGACAGGCTTCTACACCATTTAGAGGGCAAAAGTCCCCAGGGCTACCTGAAGAGCTACAACACTGGTCATCCTTTAGGTGATACATTTGTTTGAAGAACAGTATAAGCTTAACTTAACGCTATGTAGCGTTACAAAACACATCCTGGTGACAACTTTTTCCCCTTGCATACTGCGCAAGAGAATTTTCTGTATAAAGAAAGATCGGTAAATGCTTCTGAATAAGCCAACAAACAGAAAAAAAGCAGGTTAAGCAGAATACCAAAAAAAGGATACCGTGGTTCCTTACTAAGTAGCAGGATTAGCAGTTGCAATTAACTCAAAGATTAATGAGATCTGAAGAATATACAAAACTGAAGATGAATCTATATTTTATTAAAAAAACCCCAAAGATGAATCTATATATTTTATTAAAAAAATAACAAAAAATGATAAAAGGGAGAGTGAAATGCATTTAAAACTTTGCGAGCTGACACATTGCCTGTTGCTAATAGAAAACAACGGCTATATATTAAAGGCAAAATTCGGCAGTGTCTATATTGCAAGCTATAGATGATCCACAGAACCCAATTAAATGATGTCCACAGGTGCGTGTGCATAGATTATGTCTAACTGGTACCACTCAGCTGCCGTAACTGGGACAGGTTAGAGAGAGGCACAGTCAGGCTTTCTCTGCCCCAGAGCTCCGACACATCTGCAGCCCCATCAAGGCAGGGCTCTATTGTAACCGGAGCCTCCGGAAAAAAAAGCACTTTTTTTCCGCCCCCTCACCTGTACAGTGGGATTTCCAGAAAAATTATGCAAGAACATTTTGTCCTTAGGAAAATCCCACTGCTGGCCAGTTCTGAACTGAACAATCCCTGCCAGCATCTGCTTAAAGACAGTAGGGAGGGAAAAGAACTGCACTTCACCAAATGGGCACCTTCCCTCGGCTTGACTGCAGTCACTGCCGTCTTCCTGCATGGGAGCTTCCTTTGGGAATGGAAATCACTCTTACCCACAAGCAAGACTCCTACTGCGTGCAGGTAATGCTGTTTTCCCCAAGTGCCAGGTTTTCCTAAGTACTTAGCCATGCCCACTGATTACGGACTGTGACTGCCCTTCTTGCCTGAAAACAAATTAATAATCAGACTGAATAGATGGATGCAGATCTTTATTTTGCAAGACAGAATTATATTTACGGACCGATTGCCCTGCCTCTGTGACCATTCTCACCCGGGACACAAGATCAGTGCACGGGATATTTTAGTTACTCGTCTGCCTAATTAGTACGTTGGCAGAAGTGAGGAAGTGTGCGTTCCCGATATACTTGAATCCAATGACACAGAACTCCACTGCCACGCTGCAACAGGCTTCAGCTAAGAGTTGAATTTTCAGAAGGTAAAAATAATTTGTACACTAAATAAATAATTTCTCAGTAAGATCACATGTTTAAATACAATAAAAACCAGGCTTAGCAAAAATAGATGACAAAAGCATTCTTTGTAAAAACATCATATGTGTGTGTTGGTCTTTTTTGTACATATTACTTACATATACAAGTTGCAAACCACGTACGTTGCCCAACCTGGCGACGTAGCGTTTCGAGCCCCACCAGACAGCACTTTACCACAGTTTGAATACGCAGTCTTTTCCCCACATCCCTATTTTCTGTGTTTATACAATCAGTCTTCTTCCCTCGCTTAGGTAAAGCCTTCCCAAAGTTTATTGTTCTTTTTATCACCCACATGAACTTTGTTTTAAAATCAGAGCCTAGGCAGTAAGCGACAGAGATCGTGTCTAAGGGGGTTCAGAGACTATTTTCCCTGTTCTATTTTGGGCCCGCTCTGTGGAGGCTGCATTTTCCAACATAAATGAGGATACAAGAGAGGTATCAGTAAATCCTCAGCAAACTTTACTTCATCTTCTTGGATTCCAGCTTCAGGTTTGCCAGTATAGCCCTTTTACATCTATCTATTTCATTATTTTCGTCCTTTTTTCGCCTTGATGCAGCAAACTGTGGAACAACACATACTTATTTCTGTTCCTGACATACCATCGCTCTTGTTAGAGAGACCGGATTTAGAGAAGTCACTGCCCGTAACCATCACTGCGTGTTCTTGCCCGCTAACACAAAGTAACGGAGCACGCGAGCCAGAGAGGAACAAAATGGAAAGGAATGCGCATTGTGGTATCTGCATCGAACGTGCAGCGCTATTCGCGGCAAGGAAAAATTCAACTCGTTTTACATAACCCTCCCCCCACCAAATTAAACCAGTAAATGCAGTGAGGAAGATGAAACAATCAACTTCGAGCATCTGAGCTCGTTAGATATTTCAGGTCCTGCATTCAAACTCAACGGAATATACTGAGACTGCAAGAAGCGTTCAGTCAAAACTTCCGTAAATATGCGTGTCAGTAGCTGCCTGTAACGCTTGCTGTTTCAGCTGCGTGTGGCGGGGTTGTTCAACATGGTGAGACCGCTGAGGAGGAGTTTTTGAGTCAGCGATGTCATGAAAACACCACACACATGTCTTTTTTTGTGAGAAAAAGGGTACGCAAGAGAGAAAACAGTTTAGCTTAGTTTTTTCAGGGTTCTTCTTCTTCTAACAAACAAAATAAAAATCCTTTGGTACATCACCTTGGAGTCCACTGGAGGAAGTCTTATAAAAATCTCTAAAAGATTTCCATAGATTACTTCAGATCCTGCCTTTACGTAATATAATTTATTAAGCAATGGCGTAGCTTTGTTTTTAAAAGCTATGAAGTCATCAGTATTACTTTCAGGCTTTCCAAGGATAATTTTAACCTGTTCACATTTCTCCTGATAACAGATTTCACACAACGATGACGACACGCAACACGAACATTGCTGCAGATTCCACATGGGCACACCGCACTGCTCCTTGGAGCAATCCAAAGAAACAAGAGCAGCCACAAGGAAGTCTGGATATGGGCATCTTTAAACATCCGACAAAACAGAAAGCCCATCAGACTGTTAAATTTGTCTTAAGCTGTCCTTTTTTTTTTTTTTTTGACAAATGCTCTGGTGATGTCACAGATAACGCAGTGTGACAACGCTAGGACAAGTAGAAGACTGATTATTAAAAGCAGAAATAAATAATTCTGAAAGTCAGCAGTGATGAGAGAGCTATAGTTCATCATCAAATGCATGTAGCTAAAATATCGCTAATGGAATTCTTTAGTGCGGTGCAGGTTCTAAGCTAGAAATGCAATGTCATTGTTTAAATTAATTTTGGAGAGCTCTCTCATTCCTGTGACAGATGCCATTATCCACAGTTTATCAGGTACTTGGGAGAGTGGGGAAGAGATCTACGTCAAGTGAAAAACAGGGTACAAGGGGAAAAAAAGACAGTAAAATGAGCGAAAATAAATTACAGGACTCAAAAGATCATGATTTAAATTGGTCTGAAAAAGGGATCCCTGCAGAGTAGAAGATACTGCCTGAGGAGTGCCATCTTCTGATGCGTCAGTGAACCTTAGATTCAGGCCAGTCATACACGTCTGGCATGAAGGATTCGTATTCGTAGGTCCAAACCTTTGATCGAATGTAACGGTTCTTGTCCGCAGGTTCGGGGTAATGGAAAGCCATGTTGTTTGCGTACAAAAATTCCATAACCTGAAAAGTTAAATCACCAAGCCGTTTGTGCCTTTTACACCATTCCCAGGACAGCCACCCTTCCGCTGCGATACCTTTAGGACTCACAAACCGGATAAAGACAAACAGCAAAGCCTTTTTACAATTCCTGAGTGCCTCACCAGGGATTTCCGAAAACTTGATTTCAGAAATCTAAGGACCACACTTTTGGCCCATCATCCTTGCCAAAGCAAAGCATCCAACAAACCCATGATTTGCCTAAGCATCTCTTATTAAAGGCACAAAGTACTGGGTATTTTGTGCCCGAGCACCTGGCGTTCAAGGGTCACACTGTGCGATTCAGCAAGTTAATGTACACATAAAACACTCTTAGTACAGTCCACTTTTATGCTTCATACTCACCTTGACAGCAATATAAATAGAAACTTCCCTGATATTAGACAGTGGAGGATAAAGTCTTCCTTGTGCAAGTTCTTCATCGGTCAACTGTTCTGTCAATGCCTGAGTTAGAGAAACAAACAAGTTTTATTTACCGCATCCCGAATGGGATCCAGAACAAGCTGAAACACGCAAGAGCAACAAGTCGCAGTGTTCTTACAGACTCTTCTCAGAGTGCTCCCAAAGCACTAGATAGAATAAAGCAGTCAAAATTGCCAGATTCTCAAAGATCAAGCCTGCAATCTGCACCCCTATCAGCAAATCCTGCTCGTAAGCATTTAGCAAAACGAGATCCTACTTTTTTGGAGGATGAACTACTGAGAACTGGTAATTGGAATATGGAAATTGGAAAAGCACAACACGCCCATGTGTTTGGCCAGTTGATTCAGCGATTGCTCCGATGTGGTGGGTGCTCCTGGTCCAGAGTGGAAAGGCAGGAGAGGACGGGAGCGTGGGGGCCACGTGCATCCCTGATCACAGCCCAGCTGTGGAACCCGGAGCGGGGCGGGAAGAGGAGGCAGGGCTGCTGCCAGAGCTACGAGGCTGGCAGGCAATTTACACATGGACAGATTTCCTATTCAGGTGTTTGGTTTCTGGATGAAAAATTAAAATTTGCAGCAGAAGCTGGTATTTTTCAGAATTTTGTTTGATCAACATTCATTTTTTTTCCATTGGGGAGGGATAAAACCAATCAAAAAGAATCACGAAACCAGAGTTTCAGCAAGATTTGAGAAATTGCCCATCCTGTCATCCACCGTCATGTCAGAAGCCACAGCCTACTCTGCTTCCACACTTACCTTAGCAGCCTCTAGGAAAACCTTATCACTAATATGTCGAACACTGCTGAGGATCACAGCGAGAGCCACGCCTACAATAAAATGATTGCCAATTAGGGCCACATCATTTTAAAATATGCAGCCTGCTGCTGAGAAGCTGCGTGTCATCTAGAATATTAGTTTTAAAAATATTCCCATTGCTTTCTAAGCACATTCACAAAACTATTACCATGTGTGCTAGTCGTTTACCATAATAGGTAGCTTTTGACAAGGGGCTGGAGCTTAGCAGCTCAGGGAGGAAAGGGAGAGAAAGGGGAAGGCAGAGAAATATCTCTAGTGCTTCGTTTGTACCCTCACTCGTGCAGATATGAATTCAAGGGGAGCATATTGACACTTATTTTTTCCTTCCCCCCTCCCCAGACAAACAGAAGAGCCCATAACGCAGCAGCTTTCAAAGCCTTTAATAACACCCTTTTGTTCTCTTAGAAATATCCAGTTGGGTGAGCTCACTGTGTGCACGTCACATATGTAGCTGCACGTGCCCAACATCCATCCTGAACTGATTTTCTTTCATTTATTCTTCCGATTGAGTTGTCAGCTTTAAATGCTGGTTAACGCCTCTTCATCCTGCTTCACTAACTGTGCCTAGCCTAGCAAGGGAACGCAAGAAGAAGTGCTAATGGCCTCGTCGTAAAGATTAAAAGAAGATTGTTTTATTTATTACCTGGAAAAATATAAGCATTGTTTCCTTGGCCTGGTTTGAAGGTTCTTCCGTCTTTCAGAGTCACGAGCTCGAAGGGACTGCCACTGGCAAACAAGCAACGTCCCTGTTAAAGAGAGGAACAATCAGTCAGGCAGCTCCTAAAAAGCCAACGGTGTGGAGCAATCCAGTAATTATGAAATACAGGGATACCAGAGCTCCACAGCTCTAGGACTGAGTCAGGAAGGTACTCCAGTACACAGCCAAATGCAAAAAGGCAAACAGCCCCGCTGAGCGCAACCAACTTAAAGCGCGTTCTTAAATCCCTCGCTGGCGCAATTTCTACAACCCCCCGAATGACAACAGCCAAACCCACCCATTCCAGTAGGGCCTGGAAAAGATACAAAAATCAGTAAGCGCCTGCACGGTTCTGCAGCTGCAGAACGTGCAACGCTTCTGCAGCAAACATCCGGAAAGCAAGAGAGACAAGCACAGACATTGCAGCTTTCCAAGGAATGGAAGCGACCTGTTTGTTTTACCAGTCATTGTGCTTTAAGACAGCAAAGTCTTAGAGGAACTACTCACGCGCCAAAATAAAGTACTTGTGTGTTAACCATTATTATAACCATAACCGTAGATCAGGAACCATGGCCAGAAGCCAGGACCCGCCACCGTAGGGACCTTACGAACACAGATGAATAATGGCCACTTCCAAAAGGAGACGAAATAGGACAGTAACAAAAGGTCACTTGTTTGCTGATGGGTGGGAGGGTGAAGGGAGGGACTGCTGTATCATACGATTATTGCCCAGAGCTCTCAGAGGAGTGAATAATGCAGTTTGCTTCTCCTTCCTTTGAAAAGGATTTTAATCCACGCAAAATTTTAGAACGAATCCAGAGTTTGGAATGTGAAATACACCCTCCAGATACATCACCCTTTTCTCAAGCAGTAAAAACCCTGTAAGCAAAAAATCCTGACTTTCTTTTGAGTAACCGATTTAATAACAGTACTTCAAAATATTTGAGGCTCCCCAGGACCACTACATTTGAGAATAAATTACCAAAGAAACTAAAGCCTCTGGAACTATGTTTGAACATTAGGGCATACCCATAGCAATAGCCTTTTTGTGTAGGGAGCAAAACATATGGATACATTTGAGGACAGGACCAAAAGACAAGGAAAACTGAAACACAACAAAAGCTGACACGATACACAGTGGCAGAGGGCACTAAAGCATCATCAGGCTCTTACAGGTAGGTGCCATCTAGTGGAAAAAGAATAAGGAATAAAAGGTTAGTGATGGTATCTTCGTGTCCTTACTGACTTCCTAGTTTAGCCTAAGATTTCACATCAGCCAGGATTAGGTTCTTCCCGAGGCCAGGAGCCTACAGCTCTGATCCTTAATTGCCTGACAAACTTCATTAATTAAACAACAAAGTAAATAAAGCCGGAGAGGATTTCCTAGGTAATTACTGTATCTTGAAGGGAAGAATATTACACATTTGGAAGCGCAAACTACAGGTAAACTAAGTCCGTTGCAGAGAACTAAAGAGCATTATGAAAACAAACACTAGATATGGAAAAAAAAGAGCCAGAACATCACAAAATCTATTAATAAGGACTGGAACAAAATTACACCCATTCATTTCCTGACCAGTAATATTTAATTATCCAAATAACCCATGTCTATACATGATAACTTATGGAAAATCATGAATGAAAGGACATATGGATCCAATACAGGAAAAACCCAAAGATTCTGTCTCCATTTGGCACAAACGTTTTAAATAGCACTATGCTCACCCAGCTACTTCAGTGAAGACACGTTACCACACCTGAACTAACCAGCACCGTCTCGCTTCTGCCTCTGGTAGTGACAACTGCCCTGAGGTCCAGCTCCTTGGGACCCAACACACAGCCCTGGGGAACAAGTGAGCCTCTTCCCTTAAAACATCTACTGTTCTGTTGATATTCCGTAAGAAGGGCAAGCAAAAATTAGGCTGATTCTTCCTCTAATAGTGCCGCTGGCCTCCTTCAGCCATCAGAGATGCCAGCAGTTTTTACACTTATTTATGCCAATTAAAGGCTTGGCCGTGTAACTAAGTCTTGCTCACTTTATATCTAAGATATTGGAATTTAATTTTATATGCTGAATCACTGCTCAACTCACTATTCTGGCTAATGCAAGATACCTGAGAGATACTAAACCATCTCAGTTTAAAAGTGTTCTCATTTACTATTAAAAGCAAAGGTCTAGATTTCGTCCAGAGGCTGTTATCCCCTGCCTAGGGCTCACTCCGAACTGCAAATCTCTGTAGTAAGAGTTCTTTCCAAGCTGACGGGGCCAGTAACACAGAAGAGAATCTGGGTGCCAAGTGGAGACGATGGAGTTCTAACCCTTCCCGCCGGGAAGCTAACACCACTGAGGCTGTAATGCTGGAAGCTGAGCCGCACTAACAGCAGAATGAAGGATTTCATAGTTCTGCATCAAGAAACCAAGTTGAGCCAGCAATGTGTCCTTGTGGCCAAGAAGGCCAATGGCATCCTGGGGGGCATCAAGAGGAGCGTGGCCAGCAGGTGGAGGGAGGTCATCCTCCCCCTCTGCTCTGCCCTGGGGAGGCCACAACTGGAGTCCTGGGTCCAGTTCTGGGCTCCCCAGTTTCAGAGGGACAGGGAACTGCTGGAGAGGGGACAGTGAAGGGTCATGAAGATGATGAGGGGGCTGGAGCATCTTTCTTATGAGGAAAGGCTGAGGGAGTTGGGTCTTGTTAGTCTGGAGTAGAGAAGACTGATGGGGGATCTCATCAATGTCTACAAATTCTTAAAGGAGAGGGCCAGGAGGAGGGGGCCACGCTTTTTTCAGTGGTGCCCAGTGATAGGACAAGCAGGAAGAGGCACAAACTTGACCATAGGAAGTTCCATCTGAACCCGAGGAGGAACTTCCTTCCTTTGAGGGTGGCAGAGCACTGGCACAGGCTGCCCAGAGAGGTGGTGGAGTCTCCCACTCTGGAGACATTCCCAACCCGCCTGGATGCCATCCTGTGCCACCTGCTGTAGGTGGCCCTGCTCTGGCAGGGGGGTTGGACCAGATGATCTCCAGAGGTCCCTTCCAACCCTTAACTCTCTGTGATTCTGTGAAACAAGGAGGGATTTCCCCCCACTCATTTTCACATAGGACTCATTTGATTTGGGACTGTATTTAAAAAAGTAAAAAAGAGAAAGAAAAGAAAAAAACCGAAGTCTTTTCACGAGCCCCACCCCTGAAGTCTGCAGGCAGGCCCTCTGGACAGGGGAGAGATCACGGTGAGCTGGAATCTACAATGAAAAGGAAAGGCAGTTCCAGTGTCACAGCTCACGCCCTGTCTGCCTGATGCTGCTCCCTTGCCCCCACCTCTTTCCCCTCAGGCTCTCTTCAAAGACGGTTAGTTTCATAGAAGAAGTTGCGCGGAAGGATGGAAGACTTGCTCCATTAGAGGCAAACCCAAGGTCTGGATTGCACTGATGATATAATAGCGTTATTTAAAAAAATAAAAACCCCACCCCAAAACCTCAACCTCCAACCCGCCGCCAGCACCCCACAGCGGAAGGGCTTTGAGGGAACGGTGCACAACGAGGTGTGTTTATTCTTGGTTCACTCATTTCAACGTTTGGTGGTGCTGGTGTAGGAGACAGATGGGGCGAGAGGGGAATACGAGGGACAGAGGGCCATCCCGGACCCCTGCACCGGAATGACAGGAGTTCTGACCTGCAGACACTAGGAAATAACGGACTGCAAAGCAGAATTCTCTGATTGATGTAAGAACATTACCTGCTTTACAGACTTTACTCAGCCATTACATTTTCAAGGTTGCACCTAGTCTCTATTCCAATGTTAACATAAGGCTTTTTTAAAAAGCCGAAATAACTAAAAAGTGTGGTGGGAAACAGTTAATCGACCAAAGCTACGAAACAGTACCTAGTGGCCACTCTTTTAAAAAAATAACAACATTTAGGCTATTTTAAGCTTTGCAAAATGTCGCTGTTTAAAAAAAAATAAAAATCAAGACTTCTTTTCAAATCACCTCCATTTACTTTTGCCAGAAGACAAGAATGAATCGTATTATTATGTCACTAAGTCCAAGTAATAATAAAACCATTTGAGTTCTTGCATTCTCCCACTCAGTAAAGAATTAAGCGCCAATTGGTCAACATTTCTAAACATTACAAACCTCCGTGAGCGTATACGCTTCCTCTGCTGTGCATTCGGCTTTCACCGTGGGGTTACTCAGTGCAAATATTATGGGTCGCTCATTGATAGAGGCCATGGCTCTGATCACATCCTGAGAGAAGAGCCGCCCAGCTCCTGCAACTCCTGAAGTAAATGGAAACGCATAAAAACAGAATCAATATTTGGCTGCCTCAGGGCAGATGAGAGCGACTGTAGATTAAGCTCATGCCACCCCTGAAGCCTCCACCCAGAGCAACGCACCATGGGCTTTTCTAGCAGCAGGAGATGGGAACCAGGCACTGCTCCGTTAGTGGCTGCTTAAAATTCTCATTTTCACAGGAACATCGAATTAATGTGCTCCAAAAGCCTATTTTACCTGATTTTTTTGGTATTGATCTGTGTAAAGTACACTTATCCCTGCCCTGGATAAGCAAGTGGGAACACCAGGCTCCCCACATGGAGTGATTCATTCCAGCTGGCTGTTAACTGCACAAGGCACATTCCCTTGATGTTGGTATTTCTGACCACACCCAAGCGCGTAGGTACAAATACATAAAATGGTGTACACTTGTACACCAGCTACAAACTTCAGGGCAGCTACTTGGCCAAAAAAACCTTCTCTTTTCCAAATCAATCACGTGCAAAGGAAATTGCAGAGTTGTACCAGGAAATACCTGTAATCCCATCTGACCTGTGCAGACAGGCAGAGTTATAAATCAATACCTACATATATCAGTGACTTAAGAGGTATTGGTGATCTGCAGTATGAAACGGCTCCTTCAAGCCATGCTGCTGGCAGATTCTGGCTAGAAAAGCTGACTGGGGGAAAGAAGGTCAGGGAAAAAAAGTATTACTCAAGTTAGGGAACTCCCACAAAGCAGAAAACGCAGTGTTTGTGACTGCTCTCCCCCTTGCTGCAGGTGTAGGCAATGCGTCTGGGGAAAACAAAAAGTTGTATTTTTGTTTCTTAAAGCCCTTCACGACAGTTTTGGTTCATTGTGGCCATGCAGTCCCCGAGAACACGCTCAGAGTTTTCTAAGAAAGGTCCATCGCCAGCTGGACAAGGACTAGCGGAAGCAGTTAACACGGACACAAGATGCAGAAGGCGCACCACGGCTGCAATGAAGGATGCGCCAAGAGCTGACCTGCAGCTCAGCAGATTTGCCAGCAGAAAATGGACTTCACATTTTCATCTTATTTACACCAACCGAAATGCAGATCACTGTCACCAACCTCCTTGGAGCCACGTTAGCAAATTAAATACAGCAAATAACCAGATGATGGAAGCACAGAAACAAAAATAACCTTATTTACCAATGATAGCTGAAGGCCGAAGTACATTCACTGCCTCTACAAACGTCTTTGGTATCTGCTCCGGAGCCTGATGTGTAAATGGTTCTTGATTGGAATCTACCTTTTGTTCTCGGCCCTATAGATAAAAAGTTGATTCTTTTTGTGAGAAGGACACGGAAAGCACTGGCCATCTGCACTGTGGTTATTTCAAGGCATGGCACACCCCCTACCTGAACCAGTAAACCGTATTTGTCAAACATCCATATTCTCTTGTAGGCTTCCTCAGCAGAAACACCGCTTTCCATCATAGCCATAACAATGAGGTTGGCAATTCCCAGGGCAGCCTTGTGGATAAAAGGACACTGGTTTTTACCAAGTCACGAAAGAGATGTGTCATCACAAACGCCACCCTGTTCACAACCCCTACAAAAATATCAGCTTTGAAGCACAAGCGACTTTTGCCTAGATGGGGACAGGCTCCTGGGATCAACAGTGTCACGTCTTCAAGCAAAAGCACCCCTGTCTGAACCAGTTCAGCACCCACAATCATAGAATCACAGCATCACT
>VZSF01007377.1:0-80685 GCA_013398295.1 Chionis minor
CCCCTTCCCCCTCCCACCTTCCCCCGAGGGGCCTTCTCCGGGCTGGGGGGTGCACGCGGGTGTGGGGGGAAATGAGGGGTTGATGGCGGCAAACACGGGCAGCTTCTGGCACTGGTAGCAGGGCCTCTGGCCACAGACAACACCAGGGTTGCTCAAGGAAGCTTGGGCTGGGTACGAGCGGCGCGGGGCCGTGGTTCCAGGAATCAGCCCCGGGGCTTCCCGGGATGCCCAGGCCAGGCACTAACATTGACAGGGTACTGGGAATGGGCATCAGCTCAGGGCACTGTCCCCCAGGGCTCCCCAGGCACTGGTATCGGGGCCCCTGGCCACAGGGAACACCAAGGTTGCCCAAGAAAGCCGGGCTGGGTACAAGCATTGTGGATCCATAGGACATCCCAGCCAAGAACCAGCCTCAGGATGCCCCAGGGCTCTCTGGGACACCCAGGCCAGGCACTAGCAGCGACAGAGTACCAGGAATGGGTGCCTTTCTGGGTACTGGCACCCGGGCCTCCTCAGGCACTGCGAGCAGGGCCTCCTGGTCACAGGGAACACCAGTGTTGCCTGAGAAAGTTGGGCTGGGTACAAACACTACAGGTCCATGGGACATCTCAGCCAGGAACTGGCCCCAAGACGCTCCAGGGCTTCCTCGGACACCCAGGCCAGGCACTAGCACTGACAGAGCACCAGGAAAAGGCACCAGCTCTGGGCACTGGCACCCAGGGCTCCCCAGGCGAGGTCTGACCCCAGGGAGCCACAGGGCTCTGTGGGACACAGTAGGAAAGCTGGATCGGGGACCCACCTCAGGATACCCCAGAACAGGCACCAGCCTTGGGGTACCTGGACAACCTGGAGCATCCTGGGGCCTTGGAGTGCCCTGGGACACCCTGGGCCAGGGACCAGCGCCAGGGCACCCCAGTACACCTCAGTCAGGGGCCAGCTTTGGGACACCCTACAACAAGGACTGTCCTACAGTCAGGAACCAGCCTCAAGGATGTCTTAGGATACCTGAGACCAGCCCCCTAGGGACCCAGATGCTCCCAGGGCACTCCACATCAGGGTTTAGTCCCTTCCAAGCCAGTGGGGGCTGAGGGGCCCAGTGTCCCTGTCTACCCAGCCCCAAGGTGGTCCCTGAGCAAGCCCAGCCTGCAGGGGATGCTCACTTTAGGGAAACCCCCAGGCCCTGAAGGGACCCCATCACTGGCAGGAGCCCGTGCATGGAACCCCCAGCTCTGTAAAAGGACCTGTGCACAGACAGACCCTCCGGCTCCCCCTTAAAGAGATGTTGTGCCCAGCTCCCTCCTTCCCTTCAGCATCATGAAAGGGCTGTGAGGACAGACCTTCCCCAGCTCTCTACATAAAGACATCCCGAGTACCGTGCTTCCCGCAGAGGGACACCGTACATTTACCTTGGTGTCTCCTCAGAGGTGGCCACAGGCTCAAGCTCAGTCATTCCCCCCCAAAAATGGCCCTGTTTATAGATCCTCCTTTGCTCCCCCCACAAAAGAAACCCCACTGTAGATATACCCCAACACCCTCACAGACTCGCTCCTCAAGGGGACACCATGCAATAACCCAAACTTTTCCCCAGAAGGGGACCTGATGCATTTGTTGATAAGAATTCCAAATATCCCCTTGTGTGCAGACTTCCAAGCTGTTCTCACAGAGGGTCTGCCCTTTTGGGAGAAAGGCCCTGAGAAGAGATGCTGAGCTTCCCCGGGTAGCGGGACCCTTCACTTCCTTCTCTCCAGTTTTACCACGTGTGGAAAGACATTGCGTTACTCCCCACTGCACAGAAAGTGTGAATAGGCCTGGAGCTTCCACTAGAAGGATCCAGAGCCCCCCATATTGCTAATGAGAGGACCCCAGTCTGCCCTCCCTGGGAGAAGGACCCCCCCATGCTAGGGGCTTGCAGCTGGCCCGGCTCTGTCCCTTGCAGCTGGCTCGGGCTGGAAAGCCTGACCTCTCCTCACCCAGATCGGGACCACAGCCAGACCTGCTGCTGCCTTGGCTTATTGGGAAATTCCTTCATCTTTAATTTTCCCTCTCCCAAAGATTTACCGGTTTAAGGCAAGCTCAGAGCCTAAATCCTACTGATTGTCAGCAGCTTAATCAAGTGGGTTGGAGCGCCTGGCCGGTGCTGCTGCTGCACAGGGAGCTACGTGGAGGAGGGCACTACACCAAAGGCAGCCCCAGTGCCTCCTGTCCTGCCCCGACTCAGGGCTGGGGCAGCCAGCGCAGCACCCTGCGGCTGTCGCCTCCGGATAACCCTCGCCGTGACCTGGGACTTGTGCCTGCTCACACTTTGCACCTTGTGGCTACCCTTGTGTTGCTCACGAATGCACTTGTGAGAACTGGCTCTCCTGGCCCCAGCTGGCCCAAGCTTGGCTTGGAGCTCTCCTGAAGCAGTGCGGCTACACGGCCTTTCTGTGTCAGGGAAAGTCTGAGGTAGTATTTGCAGAGATTGGCTGTCCACCCTGCCCTGAGGTGGGGTGGAATGAGAGAGCTTCTGTCCTGCAGGAGAGGCTGGTGTCACCATCAGGAAGGGCTGGGACAGAGGCAGCGGAGTGGTGTGTCCCGGCAGGAGGGAGCCTCATCCAGGGGGCCGAGCAGGGCTGAACTTCCCTGGGCATGTCAGAGGCAGCCGCAGGTGGATGTGTTACCTTGCGTATGGAGAACTGTGACCCATGAAGAGGACACCATGGGCCAAATCCTGTGGGTAGGGCAGGGATGGGACCCGATGCAGGCTCCGGCACAGCATGATGGCGAGGTTCGGAGAGTCACCCACCTGGGAGGCCAGAGGGTTGTGCCAGAGCAGAGGGCTTGGAGGAGCAGAGAAGGGAAAGGTGTTCCTCCTGCCTGGGTGAGGTTTTAGCTGAAGGAGGACTTGCACCACTGGCAGAAGCAACAGCGAGGCCCAAAGTTTCATGGTCGCACTGGTGAAAACCAGGTAAACAAGGTGAAAAGCAGAGAGTTGGGGCAGAGGTGGGTCCACTCTGTCTCTATGGGGTGGCTGGTGCAGAATACAGGGCTGCTGAGCACAGGCACGAACGGGCTCTTGAGAGAGGAGAAAAGTCAAGAGCAGGAAGGTGGGGTGGAGGAGAGGAGGAGGATCAGGAATTCAGTATCTCTTTCAGAGAAAAAAAAAAGTTTAAATCATCAATGCCTAATTAGTGGACGACAATCAAGGAAGGGTTTAATTAGAGCTTCACAAAAAGCCCCGGCTCAAAAGCCAGTGCCCCCCTAGGAGGAAACTGGATCTAATTAAGAGGAGAGACTCTGCTTTATCGCAAATAGAAATGTAGCCATCTGCCCTGTTCAAAATCCCAGTAACGCAAAACTGGAGGTTTTGCTAAATCCTTCTGTTATAAAACCAGAAATGGACCTTCAACATGAGCACGTCAACAACTATATAACTGACAGCACCCTGATGCCACCCCAGTCCTCAAAATTAGCATACAAGCTCCTTCAGAAAGTCCCATGGGATGATGTTTACTTGAAGAGAAATGTGCTGCCTGGGTGATCCCTCTCATCCGCTCTCCATGGAGGGCAGCTACAGGAGCGAGATGAAGGCAGCTGGGCTGGGACACCTCTGTTCCAGTGACCACATAGCAATCATCTGCTGGAGACCCGAGCACAGGAATACACCACCACACACTGAGGGGGCTGCCCAGGAGCCTGAGCATTTCCTCCAATGCCCTAATTCTCTGCTGTAGTGTAAGGCGTGGTCAACCTGTGAGTCAACTCTGAGCTTTAAACAAAGTTGTCCTGGTGGCTGGCACTAATGCTGGCGTGAGAGACCCCCGCTGCCTGCTGCCTCTGCGCGGCACCGCACCCATGTGCCTCCTCTGAGGACAGTCACTCTGAGAGGGTCCGGGGCTCTGTTTTTAGGGGGGCTTCAGGCAGACCCTTGGTTTTGTACTTGCAGTCTGCTGAGGGTCAAAAGAGGCAGCCAGCTGAGCACACACAGTCCCTCTTGCGTGAAGAAAGTGGCTGGCGACGTTTGAAGACGTTTCCCTACTAGTCCCACTCCTTGCAGTTCAAGCCCAGCCGTCGGTGTGGGGAGACCTTCCAGCTCCCCTAGGCCAGGCGTGAGCACACAACAGGGGATGCCTTTCCACCCCAGGCCTTGTCATTGGCCACGGGGCTGGCATCTGTCTTTATCAGCAGCACTTTGGAGTTAATTATGCCATTGTCCAGGCAGCCTGCCTGATGGAGAATGTGATAATACATACCCTTCTCAGCCCTCTTCTCCTTTGGGACACCTCCATCGGAGCTACGCTCATCTCTCAGATGGGCCCTTCCCTCCCACCAGTGCACGGACCGGAGCAGAGGCAGAGCCTTGGTTACAGCTTCATCTTCTGCACCTGAGCTGCATTTACCACCAGCTGGGTGGAGACCCCTCCCGTGGCGCAGCTGTACGGCATCGTTTCGGCAGGATCAAGGGGAGCGGTGGTTGGGAAGGCTGTTGCCAACTGCTGGGCAGAGCACGGCTGAGCTGCACGGTGTGGTGGTGTGGCTGCAGCCTCAAGGGAGAGCAGGGTCTGCCCCGAGCAAACACTGTAGCCTCAAAATACTCCCTGGTGCCAGCAGTGATGGGGTGGCTCTGCTGAGCCGCGTCAGGATGGGCTTGTCTTCCCAATGGGAACTTGCTGGAGAGGCAGCTCCTCTGGGAAAGAGTGTGAGGTTTCAAAAAAATTGTTTGCATGGATATGAAAGTCATTCATTGAAATTCTTAATGAAAAAATGAGACAGATAGCGCTGCTCCAAACTACCTAGGCAGCCTAACTGGGCCAGTTACTTTCTCCGCCCACGAGAGAAATAGTGCCAGTATTCTTCCAGGTGATATGATCTTCCACCTGCCGACCTTGCAGCAAAAAGAAGACATGGCTGCAAAAAAACCCTTTGCATTTGCTGAATTGCCAGCTTCTGGCCCCAAAAAAACTTTCCCAAAGATTTCCCCTCTCCTTCCCCTGCCCCTCCAGTCGCGCAGTGGGGAGAGGAGCAGGATGCAGTGCGGACCTGTGTCTGTCCAGCACCTCGTGCCTTTGGAAGGCAGCATAACCCTCTGGCAGTAGCTGTTAATGTGCCCGCTGACCCGCTGGGAGGGGCTGAGCTGTGCATTTCGGAGCCTCTCGTGTCCTGGAGCTAACATCCCTTAATTGTTGTTCCAGATAAAGTAACTGTCAGTTCTGATTCTTCACTCGTAACTCTATTCTGAATCCTGCTGATTTTTTGACTTGGAAACAGCCTGTGGAGCAAAATGCCGCAAGGGAGCTCCTGTCTGTGTAAATGGCTGGTGCTAGCCGTCCTAAGCATGCTGCCTTTAATTTTCATTTATTTTTGAGGGATTTTATGTTTTTAGGGCTGTGTTTATTCCCTTTCCTTTCGGCGCTCAGCTCTCAGGAGGTTTCCTAGTGAGAAGCTGCCACTCCAGACCCCAAAGTCACACCACTGTCCCTGTTCCCCCGGAGGTTCAGGGCTGGAGTGCAGTGCCCAGGGACACCGTGTTGGGGGTCTCCAGCGGGCACCCCTCTTGTGCTGATGGCACAGCGCGGCGGTGAGCGGCCGTGGGCACAGGGGAGGATATACAGCACCTAAGGCTTCGTCCCTTTTGGCACAAGGTAGATAGAAGGGCTGGGGGTGTCACCGAAACACCCCCGGCAGAGGGGCACGGCTGCGTGAAGGTGGCAGTGATGTGCACAAGGGCAGGGGACAACCAGCTTGCTGAACCCGAGGGAGGGCGAGCTGCTGCCTGCGGGGCCAAACACCTCACTGTCCCCAAGCCCCTTTGGGACCCATCAGTTGCTGGTTTCCCCCACAGTTACTCCACATTTTCCAGTCCCTCGTGTGTCCCGTGGCAGTGTGATGCTCTGCGTGCCCCTGGTTGGGGGAGAGGCCACATCTCTCAGCTGTAGGGCATGTCCTTAGCACCTTCCACCCATGGCAGGTGAGACCAGTAAAAGCCAGTCTTTACCCACACCTGCAGGCTAAACCAGACAGCAAAAGTGATTAAAAAATCAGATTTGAATCCTGCAGGCACAACTGCACGGGACAAGGGCAGCGCTGGGATAACAGTGGTACTCAGTAAGCATGCGGGTTACTCAGATGGTCCAAATTAGCTAAATGCATCTTCTACCAGGCAATGTTATCCAGCCAGGAGGATCCTCCTCATCTCTCTCTGCTAAAATCTCATTCCAGTGTTGCAGCCTGAGCCATAACATCGAATTCCCTTCAATTAATTTCGTTTGCCAGGATATCAAAAGCCCTTGAGATGCCCATTGCATTTCTAGGGGACTCTGACAAGGGAGCACTGAGGACTGGGAATCCATGAACCAGCTGAGGAACCAAGTGGAGAAATGCTGGTTCCCCCGGGGCCAGAGCCCCAGCAGGATCCTGTGGGCAGCCCTGCGACCCACAGCTGGGTCATCCTCCCTCCACATACACCCTGCCCCGGTGCTCACCGAAATGCCCAGTCTCAAATCCATCTGTCCAACTGGGAAAACTCTGGAAGAGGGAGTTGGAGCCCAGGGCCTGGGGGAGGGGGTGGCAGCTGTGGGGTGCGATGAAGCAGCCAGCTGTCCTCAGTGCCACCAGGGATTGGCACCACCCCCTCAGAAGAATGGGAATTAAAACCAAAATGGATGGGATTTGGTTTTGGGTTTTTTTCCCTTTTTAATAGCGTCTCTTGTAGGAGTCATCACTTGGTGTCTTTTCATGCAGTTGCAAGGTGTAGAAATAGGCTGTTTTATACAAAAACCCAATGTTTTCCTGCAGAGCTGCAAGGGAGCTCGGGGTGTTCGGAGGCAGGCGCTGGCAGAACGGTGCTGCGGGCAGAGGGACGGGCAGGCAGAGCCCCATCCTTGCACCCCTCAGGCCTGCGGCGAGGGGCTTGTTGAAAAGGGCAGCGCTAAGGGCTGTTGACCACGCAGGGATCCCCTCCTCATTCTTGCTCTGCGCTTCAGCATTGCTCCTTGCTACAGGCACGGGAAGGTGTTTCCAGGACACCGGGCGGCCTGGGGACACACAGAAAAGGGAATTGTTTGTGACAGAGCAGAGGACTCGGCTTACTGCTGGGAACACGTAGGACAGATGGCAGGAGGAGAGTGCTGCGCTGCTCTTTGCTGGGAGAGGACCTGCCTGCGGTGGCGGGGGCCCCGCCACGGCCACTTCCCAGGGAGCTGCACAGCAGTGAGGGGCTCGCGGGATGGGGCTGGTCGCCCTCTGGCAGAGGCGTTTGGGTACGTGCGGTGGCTCGGGAGCGCTCCTTTGCCCTGATAGTAAATTTGTAGTTTAATTCTCTCTGGCAAACAGGGGCTGTGAGGTCTCGGGCAGGGCTCCCTGAGCTGCTCCACGGGCCAGGGCACAGGCTCCCCTTGTCCCAGTGCCAGTGCAGAGCGGGCAGACGGGGACAGGCGGGACCAGGGCAGGCAGGTGCAGGTCAGAGCCAGCCCCAGCTGTCCTGTCAGTGGCCGTCACTGCCTGTCCCCCGTGGCTGTGTTGTGACAACCCGCTGCACCGGTGGCTCACGTGCTGCTTGTTTTTCCCTTACCTTTTTGAGCCACTCTCTGCTTGCACCCTAAACCTTGTCCTTGTGTCCTCCACGTTAATCCACTGCCTCCTGCGTCATGGCCCCATCCTGCCGCGTTTGGGACCTGATGGTGTCCCGGGGCACCCTCATCCATGCAGCTGTGGTGTTTGCAGAGCAGCGAGCTCTTGGCGAGCTCCTGCTTTACACCTGGGCAGCTGGAGCCACCTGGAACCCAAATAAGTGCTTGAAATGTGGAAGAATGCATTTGCTTGCAGAGTCCAGGGAAAGACCCAGGGGCTGCTCTTCTGCTCCTGCAAAGGACTGACCGAGGGCCATGCACAAAAGCCAGGAGCCCACCCAAGCCCCTGCTGGTGGAGGTAAAATTGGCACCAGATTATTTTTTTTTTTACTTAAATTTGCCTTCTGCAGCCCTGTTCTCTTCTGGGCCTAGAGGAGCTGTTGCTGAGGGCTGCAGCGCGCTCAGGCAGCTGGGGCGCTCGCCTTGCTGCCCGCCGTGCTTTCCTCCAGCCTCACTGCGCCCTTTTCTCCTCCTCACCAATTTCGGCAGAGCCTTTACAGCCATACCTGTTTCTAGGCTGGGTCATGTCAGCCTGACCAGTGCTGTGGGGGCAAAACCACCCCCTTGCTGGGGATAGACACAGAGCACGTTAGCTTTATTCACTGCTGCACAGCAGCAGGAACTCAGCGGGGTCCTAAAATCCCCTTGGCATCTCTGCTTTCCCAGGGAGAGTCCCCAGCATAGGTCTGCTGCTCCTCCTCGCCTTTAATTCAGGCACTTGGCGGAATTAAATGGCATCTAAGTCGAAGGTGCCCGGGTTAACTGGCAGGCCAGGTTGCTCCTCACCATTTACCGTGCAGCACACAGCGTCAGTTTCCTTCCGGAAGGGATGGTTTTGGGTTGGTTTGGTCCCAGTGGACAAGGAGTTCCCCCAGAAACGGCTGTGCTTGGCTGGGAGTCCCTGGTGATGATGTGCTGGAGATGCCGGCTTGCCAGCACCTCACGCGTGCACTGTGCTCTGCAGCCGCATGGTGCTGGGCTGTGTGCGGCCGTCAGTCAGATTGCAGAGCTTGCCCCTGCCGGCAAAGATGCTTTTACCCAGCGAATGTGTGATGTGGATGGAGGAGGCAGAGACCAGGCAGCAGGTGGTACTATGTGCTGGTGTGCCGGCTGCCGAGGGCGACTCGCCTTGGCGTCCCTGCCCTTTCCTAGGGAGAGCAGTCGGCGCAGCTCATCGGGATGCAACGGCCCTGCCGAGTCCTGGTGCGATGCCTTGCGCCAGCTCTGCGCTCACTTTCCTCCCCTCCTGGGTCTTCCCTTCCCTACCGAGAGCAGTTAAAAGTGCACCCCAGCACCCCGAGACCACCCCAGCAGCACTTGTGCCTGGCAGAGTGTTTGCTGTCCCTCCAGCAATGAAGGACGAGGAGTGGGCACACTCCTTTGTCACTCACGTGGGCACAAGCCCCTCCGTTCTTTCCTAACCCAGGACAAAAATACTCACAGCACGCTCCAGCTTCTCTACAACATCATTAATATTTCTAGCCTTCTCAGCTGATACAGGGTGAGGAGCTTTTGTGCTGGCTGTAGTTAGAAAAAATGTCACCTCCTTACCTTGACAGTCATGGGCTTTGTCTCGGCATTTCCTTTCCCATTCATCCTGGTGCTCCCTGATGTCTCCCTGCTGCAAGCGAGCCCGCAGGGAGCAGTGCTTGCACGGCCATGAGCTGGTCAGATTTGGGTGCTCCCAGGGATGAAGACCCTCTTGGCAGGCAGCATCCCTGCCTGGAGCGCTGGTAGCTCCTGCCCACGCACAGGGAGCCTGCGGTGACAAGGAAAACCCATGGGAAACCACTGATCCTGTGGCTGATGCTCAAAGAAACCAAGCCCCTGGTGTCCCCATTTGTGCACGGGCCAGGTTAGGGGCAGCCACATGCAGATGCAGTCCCCCGGCGTGGCTGAGGCCGTGGTGGCTGTCACCCACCACGCTGCCCGGCTCTCGTGGGGCCAAGGCAGACACAGGCTGCGCTCCTGCACTGACGGGGGGGCTCAGAACCCAACACTGTCCCCCCCCAGGTCCCCCCTGACGCTTCTCCTTCCTCTCCCCCCTGCAGCGCTCTGCCTGGTGCTGGGCTGCATGATCTTTCCTGACGGCTGGGATGCAGAGACCATACGGGACATGTGCGGGGAGAAGACGGGGAAGTACTCCCTGGGCGACTGCTCTGTGCGCTGGGCTTACATCCTGGCCATCATCGGCATCCTCAACGCCCTCATCCTTTCCTTCCTGGCCTTTGTCCTCGGCAACCGGCAAAACGACTTGCTGCACGAGGAGCTCAAGACAGAGAGCAAAGGTGAGCGCCGTGCCGCTGGGGGTCCTGGGGCCCCATGCCACAGCCCTGGGGGGGATGCCAGGTGGGAAAAGCTCGGGGAGCTCGGCCCTTCCGGCAGCCTGCAGCTGGGCGAGGGTCCCACGGGCTTAACTGCCACCTGCAAAGCGAGGCAGGCTGGGCAGGGTGGGAGCGGGCTGCTGAGCCCCTGCCCTGCCCGACACACTCTTTTCTGTTTCCACAGATTTTGTCGGCACTGCGGTAAGTCTGGAGTGTCACTGTCCTGTCCCCCAGCCCTGACTGTGTGGCATGTCTGGATGTGACTGTGCTGGGGTGACTCCTCATGGGATGGTACGGAGGTGTACCTACAGCTGTGTAGGGCAGTGGGGACAAGGGGGCAATGGGGAAGGGAGGCAGCTGGGGTGGGGACATGGTGCTGCATGGCACGACATGGTGGCACGGTGATGCCTGTCCAACACCGGCCCCAACCCGCTCTGCTCTCCCCGCAGAGGATATAAGGCCGAGTGCCCGCAGCAGGACCCTCTTCCCGCAGCTGGCAGCCTGGGCGCTCCCTCCCTGTCCCGCCCTTCGTCTGCTGCCAGTGGCCACGCAGCGTCCTGCGCCGCCCCCTGGGCCCCGCCGCCCACGCCAGGGACGTGCCAGCCACCCGCCGCATCCACAGCCACCTCCATGTCCACGCCGGCATCGCCATCCCACGCACCCCGCCAGCTCTGCACCCCCCACTGCCCGCGGGCCGCCGCCAGGGGAGGATGCCCCAAACCCGCTTCGTTTGAGAACAGCGTCCAACTACGGTTTTGTTTTGAGGAAAAAAAGAGTCTCAGAGTTTTTAACAGATTTCTACATCCCCAGGACTCCTGACCCGCTGAATCCCACCTGAATGCACGCCCAGTGACGCCCCGTGCCGGCTGCTCCGGGCCCCAGCCCCCTCCCCGCTCCCATTTTGTACAGCTCCGTGATCCTGTCTCCACAGCTGGGGGACCTGGTGGCCAGAACAGGGCCCAACCCCTACTTTTACTGTAAATTCATATTCTCTAAACAGGGTAAAGTGACTCAAGCCCCCTCGCCCCCACCCCGGGAGCCTGGTCCCAGGACGCGGTGTTTCCCGGCGCATGGCGGGGGCCGCAGGCTGCCGCTCGCTCCCCCCCAGCGCGGGGACCACAGGGGCCTCGCTGCTGCCGGCCGCTGGGACACCCGACTCGCGCTGCCGCTGAATGTAAGCCCTGGTAAGTGGGAGCAGCTCAACACGCAAAACCCTCCCCAGGCGGGCGCAGGAGGATCCCCCCCCACCATCCCCTCCAGCCCCCTCCCTGAGCCAGCCGCGGGCTGTTGCCAAATGCCTTCCCTCCCCATCCCCATACGGTGCTTTATCTCCACTGGTGACGGCAAAGCTCTCCCCGCCACGCGGTGTGGCCGTGGTGGCGGGGGGACACCCAGGCACTCCTGTGCCCACTCCGACATCCTGTCCCTGTCCCCATGGCTGCACCTCGCTGGCACATGGCGATGGTCCGCAGGGAGCCGGCAGCAGCTGCCCGGGGCAGCCTCCAGGCACGACCCAGCCTCGATGGCGCACACATGCAGCACCCAGGAGCCGGCACCGACACCCCCGGTGCGGGTGGCCGCAGCCCGGCTGCGGCTCTGCTGGCCAGGCCGGTGCGAGTGGGCTTCCCCAGGCCCCGTCGGCGGGGGGCTCGGGTGGCCGCAGCCCTGGCAATGCAATAAAGTCCTCAGCACCGGCCGCGTCTCAGTGCGAGTAGCCGGGGGCTGTTTGCAGGGCCGGGCCCCGGCTCCCCGGGGAGCCACGGGCTGGGGGCTGGCGGGGGCGCTGGCAGGGCTGGACCCAGGCGCTGGGCAAAGGCCTGGGAGCGGCACTGCGGCCCCAGGACGGGCAGAGGAGCCGCTGCCCATCCACAGGCATCCAGGCAGGGCCGCGGCGTGTGGAGGCTGCGGGGGGACGGCAATGAAGGGCTCTGCGGGAACCACCACCCAGCCAGGATGCCCGGGGCTGGTGGGAGCTGGTAAGTCGTGCCCTGAGGCCCTGCCATGAGGGATGGAACCACGCCAGAACACCTGCCAGGAGCCAAAGTCACCTGGGACGGCATGGGTGCCGGTGCTCCTTCCTGGCAGTGCCCGCACCCCTCCGGCAGCACCCGTGTCCTCCCTGGAGCGGGGCCGGCAGGAGCCCCCTGCACCCCCCGGGTCTTGCCAGCTTGTGAGCGCTGTT
Source organism: Chionis minor (assembly GCA_013398295.1). Classification (NCBI taxonomy): domain Eukaryota; kingdom Metazoa; phylum Chordata; class Aves; order Charadriiformes; family Chionidae; genus Chionis; species Chionis minor. The sequence continues at coordinate 12,114 of VZSF01007377.1, forward strand.
GCCGGCTGAATTGGAAAAACAAATGAAGAAAATCAGTGGAGAAAGGAATACAGTAGCTGTAATATATCTGTATTTTAGTACAAAGTTTGATACAGTGTTTCACAAAACCTTATTGAAAAATATAATTCAAACCAGACAAGCTCGGAGCCCTGTGGTGTGGGGGACTGGGAGAGGCTCCTCCGGGCACCATGGATCGGGATGGGATGGTTTGCAAGGGGGATGTTGAAGGACCCTGTGTGAGCACCGGCCGCGGCATGGCTGGGCTGGGGAAGGGAGGGTGGGAGCCTGCCCTGCGCCCCCACCGTGGGGCTGAGCCTCCGTCCACGCAGGCTGGCACACGAGGGGGGCACCGGCTGGTGTCAGTCCCCAGGGAAAGGGTCTGTCCCACCCCGTGGCGAGGCAGGAGGTAGGGCGGGGGGGGTCTTGTCTGTCAGTAGGAGTGTTTCAACCCCCCCCCTTTTGCCCCTCCACGGGTCGCGTGGCTGCAGACACGGTGCACCATGGGGCGGTCTGTCGGCTCCTGGGCTGACACAGGCTGGTAGGAGCCTCCTGAAATGCAGCAAATTCCTGCGTCTCGATGGAAAAACAACTCACATGGCTCGTCAGTCCAACGGCACGCTCTGGGAGAGGAGCGGGGACAGCTTTCCAGGCTGTGCGAGCACGAGGGCAGCCTGGGGACCTCCTGGCCATCTGGAGAGCTTTGGCCAGTTCTGGCCTTGCCGGTGCATGACACGCTCACAGCCCGGGCGAGCCCCGCGCAGGCTCACAGCACGGAGACAGCTGAGGGACAGGCTCCAGGAGAGAATGGGAGAATTTGTTGGTGCCCGCAGCTGCTTTGGGGGAAGGCAGAGGAGAGGGAGCCAGACTCCTCTGGGGGATGCACAGGGACAAGACAGCCACAACAGGCACAGTCCCAGGAGGGGTCGGGGGAATGTTTTCATGCCAAGGGTGGTCAAGCACGGGAGGCACTGGGCACCTCGGACACCCCAGCCTGGGGGCAGGCACACCTGGCAGGCCCCACTGCGGGCTCAGCCCATCTCAGGCTTCCCAAGGAAAAGGCAAGCAGTTACGGAAAGTAAAAGCCCTGGGCATCAGCGCACCAGAAAGCGGGTTTTGAAGCGGGTGCAGCAGCGCAGGGGACATCCTCCACCCCACCGCCTCCTCCCCAAACAGGCTTGAACAAGACGAGCAGCAGTGCAGCCACAATCTCAGTCACAAATTTCCCTTTCCTCGGGAACTGCGGCTCCTGGAGCAGCCCCTGGCTTCACCCAAAATGCTGGCAAAAGGGAGGTCTGCAGGGCTGCTCCTGACACGTCCTGTTTGCCCTGCAGGGACAGGGAAGAGACCACCGGGCACCCCCCGCACCACGGCCTGGGCACCGGCACTGAAGGTGCTAAGGAAACACAGAGGGATTTTCAAAAATACTGGTTTTCAAGTTAAGTATTTTTATTATCAAAATTATTACATCTCTTGTGAAAGTTCAAATGTTACAGCACGGTGTAAAAACTCCACTAGAGTAAGAAGCTACAGCCCCTACCTTTCCAAGAGCTTGCCAGGGTCCCTCCCCTCCTGCCCCCCTGCTGTGCCCGAAGGTGCCGGAGCCTCTGGGCAGGGCCCCCCACCTCCCGCCGCCTGGCAGGGCAGAGCCCGCCTGCCCCGTGCTGTTCAGAGCACGAAAGGGGAGGCTGCACCCCCGGGGCTAAGCCGAGTGAAGTTTACACCTATTTTATACAGTATACAGACACCCAACTGCGGGGTGACAAGTTCCATCCCAACACGCTCACAGCCAGACAGTGTGAGAAAGTTACTCTTTGTTTCAATATTTTAAAAGTCTCCCCTAGGTTGAACAAACACCTGATTTCAATTGTGAATTAGAGAAACCTGTAACAGTCCTAAGAAAAGGAAGAAGACTGTGCATCTGAAAAGACAGGGGAGACAGACTCACAGCATTATGTTATCCAAGAGAAAGGAGAAGTTCCACTGCAGCACCAGGGATGACAACTGTCGTATATTAGCTAACCTACTATGGTTATAACTGAATATAAAATTAGATAAATAAAAACACGCCCGATATTACAGTAAACAAGTGAGAAAGAAGCTGGCAATCATATGGAATTGAACAGACAGCGCACCGTGTCTGGGCTGGCTCTGCTGCCACGCTCGGCGGGTGACGGCAGCTGGAAAAGACGTCCTGCACAGACCGGGGCCCCCACCGAACGAACGCCACCCACCACCTCTCTGCAGCCCCCCCGCTCCTCGGCCAGGCAGCCCCCCGCACGCCGCAGCATCACTTTACCTTAATCAGGCCCCCGGTCACCCCGCTGCGTGCCTGCGCACCGGCAGCCAGAGACACCCCCCTCGGCACGGTGACGCGTGGCAGCACCGCCCCAGCAATGCTCCCTTCACAGACCTTCGAGGGACACGGCGACCGTGCCCCATCGGAGCAGCACGCGACAGTGCATCCCAGATCCTTTGCAGTGACAGGCACACACGCTCCAACCCCCCTACGCCCGTGCGAGTTCACATTTGCGGAGACTCTGTTGTCCTGGAAAAAGCTCCGACCGTGGCAGTCATGACCCAGGCCCAAAGGCAGCCATGTGCGCTCATCTGCTTGTGACTGGAATGATCGTAACGGATTAAAGCCCTCCCCAGAACGCACTGAGAACCTGACCTATAAAGAGAGCTTTGGGATTGGAGTTCAACTTCCCCCAACGTTTTTCTTTAAACTGCTTTCGTATTCAAAAAGACGTCCGTGCTGCATGAGTGACTATGGCCATGGGCACGGACAAGAGACAGAGGCTGCACCACAGTCATTGCACTTGAACCATTTGCTTTTTTTTCTTTTTTTTTTTCTTTTCTTTTTTTCTTTTTTTTTTTTTTTTTTTTTTTTGCAATGTACCCACGTGTCAGGGAACAGCTTTGCTACAGTCTCTGCCTCAGAGAAATCTGCGTTCTCCTACAAGGCCAGAGGCCAATACTGCTCACAAATCTCACCCGTGCATTTCAGACCTCAGCCTCTGACCCCTGGCACCCCAGCATCAGGTGCAAGCTCCCAACACTGGCCCAGGAGCCACTTCCAGAGGTGACTGGAAGGAGCTATGGGCAGTTTTGTCCTCCTGGAGTCCAGACAGCCCTAGGAAAGTCCTGTTTGAGTCTTTACTCCAGAACCTTGAAGCTGCTGAAGTCTGTACTGATGGACACTGCTTCCCCCGCGGTGCGGATAGTGTTGTGCATTGGAAATCACTGCCCCCCGGGAGCCCTGGTAGAGAACAGACTGCCCAGAATTCGGTAGACTGATAGTCCGCAAGTCTGACTGTAGTGACCTAGCACTTTGGGGAGCAGAGGTGGAGCCTGACGCGCCTGTGCAGGGCTGGGAGCCCGATTCGGAGGAAAGCGAGTCCACAGCCATCTGCTGTGCTGGGCTGGCAGCAGCAGGGCAGCTCTTCTTCAGGAGGCTGCCGCCGCTGCTGCCAGAGTGCTGCTGGCTGCTGTAATACCCCGAATTCCCTGCAAACAGGGCAGAGGAGTCTGTGGAGATCGAGTGGGCAGGGCTGGAGTAAGAGGTGGAGGAGAGGGATGTTTCCGAGGAGCCATGAGAGAGGCTGTGTGCTGTCCTCTGTGCTGCTGCTCGATAGCTGTATCCAGGAGACGGCGTAAGGTGTCCTCTGTAGGGGGAGGAACTCTGCTGGAGAAGGGTCTGTGATTCTGCCTGGGGACTGTCAGACTGCAGGAGCTGAACCAGTCAGCCGGGGGAAAAAAAAAAAAAGATATGTCAGACCGACTTCCCTGTTTCCTACCTTCTTCCCATGCAAAAGGTGCTTAGTGTAGCAGCATTGGGAATAACTGGCAGTCAAACCCAGTTTACCCCCTAATATCCTGTTAAAAGCTTTATTTCAGAATAGGCAGATAATATATGAAATAATTCACCTGGTAGCTGTATCGAGAAGGACTGTAAACTGCTGGTCCTTTGTGGGCTTCTGGAGTGTCTCCTTCTGCTGCATCTGCAATGTACAGGCAAGATGTTAAACCTCACCCTCGGGACTGAGGGCACAGCAGTTCCCTCTCAAATGAAACACCCACGCACACCCCAGCCACCTCGTTCTCCATCCAGCTACAGCTGAGACAAGAGCAGCTTCTCCAGCCATCGGTGTTTCAGAAGCTGAAGAATCCTAGCATAAGGCAACTGAGAAATCTTAACGCGAAGATGACAGTTTCTAGAGACTCAGTAATTCTCCACTCAGCCTTGGTCACGGAAATCCACCTGGCTACAGTTACAGCTGGGGAGATAAAACTGTCCCTTCTTAGATGGTTGTCAGCAGGATCCTGCTGCGGGTTTTCCTCAAAGGCAGATCCAGACCCTGCCAAAGACTGAGGTCCCATGCTGCCAAGGCTGACAGCACCCCTGCTGCTGTTTTGGGGATTATGCTTTACAAAATTGAGCTGCTCCAAACGGAGTTACTCTTAGACCTCAGAAATGCCCGTTTCAGAAACAGGCCAAGATGATGAAAATACTTTGAGGTCTGAGGGGGAATAGCAGCACAGTACACACTGATCCACCTTAGCCACGTGACAGATCAAGAGCCGTAAGCTGCTTCTTCACAGAGCAAGCCTGACTAGCACCCCGATCTTAGAGGGTGGGTGAGCTTCTTGTCCTACGAAATAACCGAACCCGCACCGGGGTAGGCAAGAAGTATTTGCTGCACTTTGCCACACGTGTTTTCCAGTTGCTACGACTGTAACCACAGCATTCAGCTGGCGATCATGCTTTCTTTAGGAGAGAGTGAAACTGGGGGGACTGGAAGATTTCACATCAGAGTTATGTTGCAGTCTAATGAGACAGAGCTGTTCAGCTGCAGCATCTCAGGGATTCTCAGCAGCCACATTTGAAATGCGTTGGTGAAACGGCGTTGGTATTAGTATCAAATTTGTATGACAGATGTGTCTCAGTCATGAAACAGGACACGCTGCCTTAGCCTGCTCTGTACTTCTGCCAGACTGGTCTGGCTCTGCACCAGATGCACTGGCACGAGCACCAGTGTCAGCAGTGCCCACGGCTCTGCTGCGGTTGTCCTCTCTCTGTGCTACACCACAGTCGCTGGCTTAGCTAAACAGGAATCTGGATGGAGTTGTCTTGTCTGCTGTTGCGGCTCAGATGCCTTCTTCTGCAGGGCACTGGACCCACACGCAGACCGGGGCATGAAGCTTCCAGCATGTTTCCTGTGCTACCTTCCATTTTCTGAAATGACATCCAATGCATCAAGCAGCTCTTGCTGTAGGTGACATTCTGCACTGCAGAAAGGCAAAACTTGGAAGTTTGGGGCATGTTTTGTTAAGCAGTCACACACAAAAGAGACTAACTGCTCAATCTAGGAGATCACTGTGATTAACAGAAGTGGAGTATGAGAACCAGAATAAATCTGAGGATTTCTGGAAGAAATTGTTTCTTAAAAGGCCAGGCACACCAGCAGGGCTGCACAATTTACTGGCAGTGCCTGTCCACAGAAAAAAACCTTGACAAGTTAAAGACTATCAAAAGACTCTAAATTACAAAGGATAAACAAACTACAGCCTTCCTGAAATTGTTTTATGTAAACTTAGAAGATAAAGCCAACATTTCCCTCCCCCATTTCTTAATACCTGCACAAGTAAGGACATAAAGAAGAACTGCTTTTCTTGGCAGCACTGGCCTGTGTCAACCTAAAGCATATATGAAGTGACTGCTTTAACTGAGAGCAGCTGCAATTCTCTCAAGTGTGGCATGCGCACAAATTCCATTTCATTCCTATATGCCCCATCAGCAAACCATCCAAGTTTGGGTTTTTTAGTTCCCCTCATATTATTATCCATTACAGTACCAAGTAAACGTGTATCTTCACAACTCCTACAGGTGATACCAGGAATGACAGGGACTCAGCCACTCGTTCATTAACAAGCAGACCAGCAACTGGGGGAGGGAAGGTGGCTCTCAGAATCTAAACAAGCTACTGAAGAAATTGCCAGAAAAAGCAAAAGAAGGAAAAAAAATAGTTTGCTGGACTAGGATGGAAGAGATAAAAAAGATTTTTTTTCAGTTAGAGCATTAAGTTTTCACATCCTGGAGTGGGATGGGTTTTATGTAACAAGGAATAACAGTGGATCACAACAGCTGAAAGTCTAACTCCAGCCTAACTCTTTGGTGAGGCTGAAAAGCCAGAGCTGTACAGATTACAGCGGGCAAAAGGCCTTTTGCAAGTCTGGATTTTGCCTACCCTTCTAAAAAAAATAACAACCACCAAGAAAGCCACTTCCACTGGTACAAGACAGGAAACAATGGGGTGGGTCCCCATGAAACCAGTGAAATTTTTGAGAGGGGAAAGGATCCCCTCTCAAGCCTACATGCAGAAAAGGCATTGAAGAGAGATGTGCTTAGGTGTACAAAGACAGCAAAACCCCACATGAGAGGCTAGTTTTCAGAAAGTACTCTCAAATAAAGCCTGATTTGGAGTGAAGTACCTACTCACCCTAAAATGCTCAGAAATGAGATACTCCCCAAAGGCAAAAGTTGCCGTTGCTGCTGAATTTCCCAAAGAGCACTCTGTGCTAGCCTGGGTTACAGGCTCTGGTCTTTCCATGTTTAAAACACCACACAACTTGGTTCTGGCTTCCATGGATATTCAGATCCCTACTACTGATCATCAACAAGCTGCAACCGTATCAGCCATGAGACTCTAACAACAGTTCTCAGCTACAAGGAAGTAGGGACTGATGGCAACAGGCAGACTAAGTTATTTAAATATGACAATCCATCGCTATAAGTCCCAAGAGCGATCGGGGTTCTGAGAACACTGTCTGTTAGGGAACAACAATAATGTTCAACAGAGACTGCAAAATAAATAAGTAATTTTAAAAACTCCATTTCACAGTTAAGAAATTATGCAATGATGAAGTGATCTGCCCATCTCAGAAAGTCACATCTCACCTTTAGACCACAGATAGATAAAAGAGGGTTATAATTTCAGCTCAAGTTACAAATTGTCACTAACTCTGCGTACTACTTGGCAAGGACAACACTTTATTCAGAGAAGAAAGGAACATCAACACAGAACTGAATTCATCTCAGTAAGGAGGTACATTTCACAAAACTGACAAATATCATAACTCAAGGAATCAAGTAACTTCAAAAAGAGCTGAAGTAAGGCTTGGAAACTGAATTATTTCTTAGCACTGCCTAAAGCCTACACCTGCATTTTAGTGTGATAACACATTTTTCTGGATGTTCAGCCAACTAGATTTATTAAATGATAGCACTTTCATTACCAGTATATAGGGGCAATTGAGGCAATGCTGCTTAACCCATCTGTCCAAGGACAAAGCAGCTGTCCCTGCCAGGACCAAGATGCAGGCAAGTCTTGAATCCAAATCCTGCAGGAACCTGGAGGTCTTCCAGGTCTAACAGAAGAGGCATATAGGCTCACGCAATATGTAAGTAACAATAAAGTACAGCTTGCAGAAGGCATTGATAATGTTAAAGACGAAGGTACAACTAACTTCCTAGACAAGTTTGCAAAGTCATCTGAGCCCATCATTTCCCAACAACCCAAGTGTTCAAAAGTTCCATCCTCCTACCTGCGTCCCTCTCGACAGCAGTGTCACAGGTAGGTGAGGATTCGTTTCTCTGGGATACCTTTGCACCACTTCGCAGCACCTTCTCAAGTATGCCTCGGCCCTCTCGAAGCCTCTCCACCGACGTTGGGACCATCCTGCAACAAAAAGCCGGTAACAGATGAGGATTGCTATTACGCAGCCGAGAGCAACGTGACCAACGCACAAGGGGGCTGTGGGGTCCCTGGTATAATCACAGAACAGGTTTAGTTTCTGCTTAAATTCACTGGTATGATGTTAGTGCGAATGCAAACCCCTACCACAGAAGGGAGGCATCAGAGACCACCAGCTCTCTAGACAGATGAGGAATAAACTTCTGAACTGCTTTTGCCATGTAAATAGCCTCCCCCGTGCGATTTTTGACTGCCAGTCACCAGCTACCATGATAGCACTGCCCTCAGAAATACAAAATCTTTACTCTTATCAAAAACACGCTATAAACATCGAGTTCAGTAGATCATCAGATTACAGGACACCTTCTCCCAGAAAAATCGTTTCGAGATTCAACAATGTTTTGAAAATCCTGGTATTGTTTTAAAATCAAATGCAGTTATTTTGCATAGATTACTTTTATTGAAACTAAAAAGAAGCAAACCCAATACCTTTATGATAATACAGTGCCAAGATAGTACAGTCAGATAATGCAACCGTCCTGGAGCAGAGCTAGCTCGGCCATGTTGCCCATTAATGCTACTTTGTCCCATTTCTTTTGTAATGTGAAAACTCTCTGCTCAAGATTGGTGCTAGGTCTTGTTCCATTATATATTACAAGTGTCTTAGTCTGAGTGTGAAAAACAGAAGTGAAGTGGCTTTCCTAAAGCCAATCTGCAGAAGAGAAACAGCTACAGACAAACCCCAGGCCCCTGGGTCAACATTCAGTCTACCATGCACATGACCATCCAAATCTCTTTAGAAATATTAGTTTTAACCTATAAGATAGTAGCACCTTGATCAGGGATTCACAATGCCTTTACCCTAGACACTGAAGACCACGCGCCTTAAAAATGCCTGAATTTAAATGTTTAGTATTATACTAAATGCACTGCATACTGTGTAAGTATGCAGCTTAACACCATATTAACAGATTTCTGTATTTATTTTTTTTGCTTTTTAAAGTTATATTAAAAACTGTGCTTTAAATCAGCTTTTTTTTTTTTTTTTAATAAATAGCCCAGACATTGAAGTTCACCCCTCCATGAAGTAGAAGGGAGAAAGGGCCAGAGTTCACACCTCATGGAGGTGAATGGGGTGAGGGGGTGAATTCACACCTTCGTTGCTGCTATTGTTTTGCTGGAGACAGTTTTCTGCAAGGCTGGGTTTACTGGGCAGCAGCACATCTGTTTACATTGTGATGGCTGTATCTTGGCAACTGAAAGAGACAGAAACTTAATTTTTTTTAAATGAAAGCTATTGGCAAATATTGTAGAATTCAGCAAAAATCTGGACAACTCTAAAAATTAAGGCACGTAATTTTAGTTCCCACCATTTTCTTCTGTCCCTAATATTATATTATCGTGAATGTCTGGAAATGTATCTGAAATGTAAGCACCCAGAGTCAAAGACTGAATTGGGTCACAATTTTAACTCAGTAACATGCAGTTTCTAATATATTTTTTAAAAGTAGGTGACCGTACGTTTGTTAGCCTTGCCCATTAAAACACAGAAGAACAAGAATTTAAAAGGCAGCAAATCTGCTTAATCCCATTTCAAAACATATCAGCATGGTTTCAACTTTATATCCAGTGGCCCATAACAATACGCTCTTTAGTCCCACACAATACTTACTCATGAAACCATGTGAGAAACTGAAGCCAGAGCATCTGCTGAGGAGCAGCAGATGAAGCCCACAGAATATAAAACATGATACTAGAGCAAGGTTGCCACACTGACACCTCACCCCAAGCTCGTTTTTTTTCATTCAGATAGGTTTTTCTTTCACCCTTTTGCAGGCAGAAGGAAGTGGCACAGGAGGACAAGGGCACAGGATAGCAACACTTGCACAGAATAATATTTGGTTATAAAATAATGATTACAAACTGATCATCAGCTGACTGCCTCAGCTGTGGCCAGTCCCAACATCTGGCAGAAGGTCATCCGGTAGACAGAGTACCATCAGAGAGGTACGAGACAAATTATTTCTATTAATCCCTGCTTGAAGACTGATGGAAAAGGGAAGGAAACAGATCTTATTGCTCCTGCAAATTCACTCAAAACAGTATTTCTCAAGCACTTTCAACATAGACTTCATACTTCTCATTGCCTTCAGCATTGCTTAGCATCTCTTCCCTTGCCAACCCATCTGCCATTACATGAGCAGTGACGCAGCTGCGTATGTGGAGAATAGGCATTAAAAAAGGTTTGCCTTTGTGCCTGTGGAGTGCACGAACAGCACTTGAGCAGAAAGCAGCAGAGCCGGTGCGCTACATAGCTCCAGCCAACAGAACACCCTAACCATCGCTTCACCGACACTGTAATACAACACTCCGCGTTTCAGCGCTGCGGTACTGCATTCTTTGGACCAGACATTACTATCAGGTTCAAAAGTTTTTGAAGACCAGCCCTTCCCCTTATCAAACCTTCTCATGGTAACGCAATAAAGACAGGTTTTCCATGCCTTTAGCAAGCCACTGACTGCAGTCTGGTAGCTGCTTTCCAAGCTACATATGCAAGGCATTAGGAAAGCTGGAGTTCTTTCCCTGTCCCTGCTTCTCAAATGCAAAGTTGCAGTGAGCTTTCCTTCTGAATAGCAGTTGACTTTGTATCACACGTGTCCAAACAGAGTGGAGGTTCAGCAAGAAAAGATCTGGATTAAATTCTCATCACAAAAGTAAGACCTTCAAACCTGAGACCTTAAAAGGAAACCGATGGAAGAGAGAGACAACTGTTTAACTTCATATATTTCATGACAGATTTTTGATATCTAAACCAAGAACTAAAAGGCAGGCTGAGAAGGCTGCTGGTATCCTTCATGGTTGTTCAGCAATTATGAAAGAGAACAATGCCAAGAGACCCGACAAAATCCATCCAACTGCACTTATTGTTATGGAAATGCCCTCTAGAGAGTTTGGTCCTTCTCTGTGGAGCAATCTCAGGCTTGCTTGGAAGGGTAACACTCACCACCTACTGCTGATGTTCTCCTGGGATTTGCTGAGTGATGTTGAGGAACTAGCCCCCCTCGAGTCTGGTGGGCTGATGTCCTCTACATGAGGCAGGGAGGGATGAGAAGGGGAGAAGCCACTTTGTGGGGAGGATGGGGTTCGTACTACAGAGCCTGGCAGGCTGTTGCCGTCTGTGTCAGTCACAGAACTGCTGCTGCCCTGTCGGGTAGGAGTCCCTGTACATCGCACTGAATCGCCTCCCTCCTTGGCTTCTTGTTTCCGCTTGCGATATTCTAGTAGAGATACCTAGGAGAGGAAAATACAGCCGTCAGTCAGGGAACGCAATGGACTAGGATAGGGGGAAGAACATGCCCACATGCCATTTTTAAAATCTATTTCTCTGGGTTTGCAGATAAAACTTTAAAAGCTATATTGGGATTATAAAATCTTCCTGAATTCTGCAGGCACTTTAGAATAACAGCTAAGTGGTACAAATTTGGATCACTCAGACTGCCACGCTCACCCATGTTTTACTCTTTATGAGCAATACTTCAGCAGAAATATCCAGATAGTTTGCTTCTCTAACAATCTGGAATTTCACATTACTTCAGTATATTCTTGCATATTCAAGCATCAAGCCTCTATATCCTCCTCTCAACACCCTTCACTCCCTCTCTCTGGTTTGTGACCTACAAAAAATGTGTACAAGTATCTGTACATCTCAAAATGAGAGAGTAAGAGCCTCCTTCACAGAACTGGTATCTTCTCTCACAGAGAGTCCCGTTCACCTGTACTAGTTCAGCCAAATTAATGCTAAAAACTTGGAAAAGCCTCGCACAGATTTTTCATCTGCTTAGAGCAGGTTTCTGCTACGGTGGTTCAGCAGCCAGTACTGCAATCTTCCAGCACTATCACCTAAATAAATCATTTTTAGCAAAAGTATAATGTACTTTGTGCAAAGCAGTCTCAGATTTGTCAAAGGCACAGACCAAGAGGTCCCAAACAATGCAGTCTCATAACACAGGGACAGCAGAACCAAAACTGCACAAGTGTTTCCAGCTGGGCACCTACCTTTCACTGTACCTTCCCTTAAGAGTTATTATGAGGCACAGACCCCATAAAGTGCTCGCAGAAGGCTGAGGAACTCATCAACTATGATTCAATGCCTGTACAGAAGGCTTTGAACAGGGTACTTCCAAAGGTAACATATAAAGGTTTTAAGGTAAGTGTAACTTTAAAAGAAAACCAAAGGGGGAAAAAAAATCAAAACCCTCCAGAAATGGAATGGAAATCGGCTATTCTATCCAGCTGGACACTTACACTAGTGATCTGGAGTTACCACACTTGCAGTAAAAAAAAAAATAATAAAAAAAATATTCAAGTACAGGAAAAGGCACCAATACACATCTACACAAGCGTACATCCCGTGAATAACCAGTTTTATCATAGCAACCTCTGATTTGTCATTTTTACTCAGTTTTAGTCCCATGAGGTTCACTGGTCTGGTATTAGAAACCAATACACACTTGCTTTCTTTAAACAGTATTACTGTGGTTTTAGTTTCAAAGAGCTAAAATTTAAGTAACAACCTTCATCTACTCTTCTCGCGATGTTATTATGTTACTGTATTAATGGAAATGTTCTAATACCTTCTAATAAACAGCCTGTGTTTTCTTTAGAAACATTAGACCGTCTTTCCTAGTAAGGACCCTTTTCATTCTGATAAATAACACCACCACCTAGTACAGTTGCACTGTGTTATTGCTCTGGGTCTTGTCTCAGTGTAACAAATGTTTATGAAAGCTACGAGCATCATGCTCTCCATTCTGTGCTCCCAGAGGAGGTATTTTCATTGTGTGCTTTTGCATCCACCTCTTGCATCAAAATCTTGCCTGAAGGGTAGCTCTCTCTTTTAACAACTTTTAGACTGTTTTCATCCAAGCACTAGATGCCTGAATTACTTGCCCAGCCTACATTTTAGTTGTATTCTGCTCTCTTCGTTCTCCCTGTAAGTCTTTCCCATGGTGCCGAATGTTTCTGCCCAGGTTCCTGCAATCTTAAGAGTTTCTTTTACAAGAATACTTGCCTTCTTCCTTTGTGGTGGATTCTGAGGAGCAGATCTGACGCCTTCACAAGCCCTCTCGCTGCAGGGAGACATGGATCCATGCACTGTCTCTTTAAGCAGCCCTGACTCGTGTCTGTTGAAATATCCTTCCGCAGGAGAGCTGCAGCATCCTGCTTCTGAATTCATTGGCTTCCTCTCTCCCAAAGGAGCAGATCCCCGCAACAACCCATCTACACGTGGCATAGCGTTCAATGGGGAGAAGGCATACATTAAATTAAACTCTGTCCGAAAAGCCTGATCAGAGCTTCGTAGCAGCATCTGTGCTTCCCCACTTTTCCCTGGGAAGTTCATCTCTGAAGTAGAGTTTATGGAGGGTTGTGGAGTCAGATCAGAGGATCCAAAACTGAGCAGCGATGGTCGTTCTGGGCAGGTGTTTGCACTGGAATCCAGGTACCCACCCTTCAAATCCATGTCAGATCGGACGCAGAGCTGGAAAATCCAAGATGGATATGGGGGTGGGGGGAGAAGACAGGAAAAGGGTCAGGCAAGGGCAGGGAGAGAAACTTTGTCAGCAAGTACTCTGTACAATGCTAGCTTACTGCTTTCCAGTTCCTTTCTGATCACCCCTCTGGGTCCTTTCCTGCACTGTTCTGCTCGCTCTACAGAGAAATGACTGAGACTAAATGATAATCAGTTTAGCTGTCCAGTATGAGATGCCCTTTCCTCTTTAGCAGTCTTACTGCAGCAAGAGGCTAAGGCTCAGCACTATCGCCGGGTAGTTGATGAAGAAAAACCAGAATTTTCAATTGCCTCTCGTGTCCCAAAGCTGATGTTAACATGTAGTACTAGATAGGTTCATTATGGGGGGAGAACAGAGATCTACTGTCCATTTGCTGTTTTATTAGCCAAGTTCTTGACTGTCCCAAGTCAGCCACTACTAACTTCCTAACAATGAAATGCCCAGGACCTCCAAGCCATTTCTTTTCACTTATTGTGAGCTTTGGAAATCTCTAACAATAGTACATTCATTTAATTTATACTGCATTTCTACATTTTACATTCTCTAACAAAACCATAATGGCATCATCTTTGCGCTGTCACAGTTTCTGGAGCACTAGGCACTGACACAATGGTATAGCCATTTATCTACTTTAAGTGCCAAAAAACCTCCAGGGCAACGGCATAATCGTCTCCTTCACCATGTTGATATGTCAGGATCTCAGACAATCAGCATAACTGACACGATTTCACCCTCTTTGCAGGACTATAGCGCTTAGGGAAAAACAGCAGCACCAGGCATCAGCTCTGCCCTACTGCTGCTGCTGAGAATGTTTCCTGTGCTGTATTACAGCTCCAAGTAATTTGCCACACTGGAGAGGAGCATGTACTTTCTACTATGAAACAGCCTCTGAGCAAGGTACTTAGATTCACATTTTACAACAGGCCAGTAGGTAAACAAAGTACTACTTTCTGGCACCTCCTCAACATTTTAAGTCTGCAACTGAACAGGTGATAAATCAAGGCTGAAGAGCAGGTCAGGTGCCCCATGGTGTCCTCATAAGTCAAAACTCTATAGTAAATGCTTTGCTTTCCCTTTTCTTCCACCACAGTCATTTTGCTGCTACTGAATAGATACCACAGACTACTTATCTGCTGGGCCAGGGCTGAAGTTGTTTATGGTGTTTCCAGGGTCCCCAGACCCCTTGTGCCTTCACCTCAGTAGCTGAGACATACCAGGTCTTCACACTGCCTGTTTCCCACCAGTGTCAACAAGTAAGTAATAAATTCCAGTCTTCAATTTGTTTGCTCTCTTGTGATAACCCCGAAAACTCTCCTCAGCCTTATTATGACTGATGCTCCACCCTTATTCCCACCTGCCTCTGCACTTCTCATCCCTCCCCTCTCACCACGGCCTCAGATACACACACATTCCCAGCCCCAAATGCAATTGAGAGGGTGTGATAACTACCTCGGGTGACATGGACTCAGGCCTATGTGCAGGGGAACTCTCAGGGGAGGATACGTTCTGGAGGAGAGAAAAGCATCTCGTTATTCATCTACTTAGAAAGTCAAGAATCAAAATAAAAATCCATTAAACAACAAGCACAGAGGTTAGCAACAGCTATTCTAAACAAAGACTACCCCAGGAAGTGACCCCACCCTGGACGGCAACTCTGTCAGTTAAGTGGTTTCTAACATTCCTGGAAGCCCAGAGACAAGACTGGGTTACTATGCTTCATGCTATAACTTAGCAGCCAAACCAAAGCACATAAATGTTAAGAAACATCTTATTCTTTCTAGATGTTATGAATAAGCTGCATTGAGAGAAACACAGAAGTTTGAACAAAGAAGCCTTTGGTCTACCAAGCTATTAGGGCTCTTTTATTAGAGGCAAAAAAATGTCTAAAAGGTGCAAGTAAGGTATACATGCCCAATGAAATTCAGGCTTCCCATGTCTTACACACGGCACCAGAAATAAGTAACGCTAAGGTGGGACTGGAAATCAGTGACTCAAGCACGGAAGTCCAAGGCAAAACTGCCCTGATGTACCATCTCAACCACAGCAAAGGTAAGGAGTGTTTCCAATCAAGCTCTGTGTCTGAAACAGTCTTTCATCTCTCCTCAATACTCCACAATCTTCCCTGCTAACCTCTACAGATCTGCCTCTCAGATAGCTTACAAGAAAGGGCTCTCAAAGAAAATAATCAAAAGCACACTAAGCTAAAAATACCACAAAGGACTGTTTGCCCTGTTGCAAAAAAGACGAGGGTTTCCTGCAAAACAGCCCCTAGTAAGCAGCAGTCTCTCACTGCACAATATATTTTTTTCAAAGGTTTTAACTGGCAGAGTGTGAGCAGCCAGCCTGAAGAGTTCAATTCTTTTAAATGACAATATGCCATACTAGAAAATAAAACTGAAACTGCAAATAGCATAATTCCTCTTCACAGGCACAGAGCAGCAACACAAAGTGGAAGGTCCCAGCTGGATGAGCGCTGATAACTCTCCCACAGAGTTTAGAGCAAGAGAAACCACCTACACAACCTGCTCAGTATTTCTGCAAATTTTGGCAAAAGGAAACTATAGAGAAATCAAAGGTGCAAGGTATTTTCCTTCTGCCCAATCAAGGGAAAGAAAAACCAAAAGAATATAGTGGAAGTTGATGTAAAGTATTTCTACCATACTTGGGGTTACTGAAAGCTGTTTACAGAAAGAGGAGCCAAGGATGCCAGACAGCCTTTGAAAACCAGAGCAGTGTTGCACTCTTTGGAAGAGGCAGGGACTGGAAGCCACATTGACACAGAAATCTGAAGTGGGAAAGCTGACTAAAGAACACCAAAAAGCTTGCAAAATTTGGGAGCTACTGTGGAGAAATGGAGAGAAGAATTAGACTAATGTTACTGATAGCTAGGAAGTGAGGGGAGGCTGGGCTGCAGCAAGGTTTGACATTCTATGATTCAATAGAGCAGGAGATTTGCCCAGAAGTGGAGTGGAGGAGAAAGGCAGCAGCACTTTTGAGTCTGACACTGTGATGGTACTCAGGAATATAGTGACGTACTCAAAAGGAAGGCATCCCTAGTGCTACCTCTGCTGCAAATATGCCAGTTCCTCCATTTCTTGCATTCCCAGTTTCCCATTGGATTTACCTCGAACTGTAGTGGAGTATTGCAGCGACTAGCAGCCAGAGACGGAATTGGTGAGAACATCACGCCATAACCATTGCGACTCTCCTCCTCCCCTGGGAGCGATGAGCAGGGTGTAGCCAGCTGTGGGCTCGCGGAACCAGGAACTGAAGGGATGGGAGGTGGAGGGGTGACGGGAGACAGCGGCCTCAGCAACTTCTTAACATTCTGCTCCATCAAGTAGCGAGATTTCCATTTCTTCAGGGGACTCAGCAAGTCTGAAAAAACAAACTGAGCTGAGGACAGGGCTGCACCGTTAACCATGTACAAATCGCATGCTTCCCCCTACTCCCAGCCCAAATGGAGCCCATGAGTCTCCAATGTGACTATGAAAGATTCCTAAAACTGAAGTACCTCTGAAGTACTTTAATACCAGTCTTGGACATGTCTAGATACTGGTAACAGGACAATACCTAATCAGGAACACACAGTGAACAAGCAAAGGAAATATTTCAACCAGAAGTAAGCAAGCACAAGAGGGACCTAGGGGAAAGGGAACCAGGAATGGATAAAAACAGGAGAGGAGAGTGTAGGAGCGGGGTCAGAGGACATCACTGTCACCGCTATGAACAAACCACAGACAGCTCACTTTTCATTACCTGAACCTAATAGTTTCCTATAGGCTATATCAATACAGTCTAAACACATTTCACTCCCACAAAGGATTACTGTCTTTCCCTCAGGCCTACCCCTATTCAAAATAAGATATTTTCTTGATGCTCAGTTTAAAAAAAAAAAAAAAAGTATTCAGTACATTCTGCAGTTCAGTTGTTTGCTTCTTCAGGTCTTGCTCGGGGACGTGCATTTATTGGTTCTGGCACTCTATTCATTTCTTATTCATCTAACTTTTCAATAATCAATTCTGTATTATCTCTGTGTTGTCTAGCTTCCTGTCTGTCGTCTTGGAAAACTGGTCCCTGACTGGGCAGATCTTCACTCTCTTTCTCTGTAGAAAGATTCAGACACAATATTTAACCATTCTTCTGCTTTACTCACAGATTTTAGCTTCTCCATCTTTGAGACTTAATCATTCGCTTATTACATACGTGCCTGTGAGACTTTGCTATATCTTCCTATAGTCAGCAGATATTTAGTTGTCCATCTAACAGCATCCTGCTGAAAAGAGATGATATTGTACTCTTTTTTCCCCCCTCTATTGGACAAATGATCACACGGCACTGAGGTTGATGATGCAAGATAAAGTGATTATCTTTTCACAGGAAAATACCGAAACTTTACACATGCTCAAGCTAGAATGGGTCTGCAGAAATTTGAATGAATGGCAAAGTAACATCCTCACCTGCCATAAAGCTGTGCCATCAAGCAGCAGTACACATTAAGATGTCATCCTGTACAGCTGCTTTTGTTATTGAGCAGCTTCCCCAGTTTCACTCAAGCGCCCACACTGCCCTAATGGTGCTAAGCACTTACCTGTGTCATCTTTGCAGATGCTGGAAGAACTGCTGTTCTCGTTACTTTGGTATAGACATTGGGTTCTGTTCTCTTGCGGAGCTGGTGAGGTCTGAGTCATCCCCTCTTCCAGGGCTTGTTTGATCCAGCGCTGAAACAGAATGAGACTACATAAACGTGCAACCCTTCCGGTACTTTCTATGTAATCTTGCAGGATGCACTCAAACTCCTACACTTCTGTGCAGCAGGGCAGACTGCTCAGAACACCAATATTACCTCCTTCATGTGTGCTCAGACAGGAACCTGTTAGAACACAGCTGTAAGCGCTGAGTCTAACACCTACTGTGATGGGGCTACGTGCTCTTGATAAGATGTATTCTGGGGATCAGCAGAAAGCAAAGATGAGTAAAAAGCAAATTAAAAATTAATAAAATCCCAAACTTCAGCAGCTAAAAACTATTAAAAGCAACCTTAATTACAAACAAAGGGAGACAGGTATGATGAACTATCTTAAACCCCCAGTTTTTGCAAAGAAGCTCTTTCCTGCCCAGGAGCACAAACATAATGCCCCCCTGCTCCACCAAGGCATATTAGAGCTAAACATAGATTCTGCCCTAACGATTCCAGCAGAGAAATGACTGAGTTTAATCACATAACAATTCTTCCAGGACTGTGCTTGCTGCCAGAGACAAAGAGAAAAAAAAATCTGATAAAATGCAAGCAGTACAAGCAGCAGTTTTCAAGGGGGCTAAAACAAGAACAGAATAATAAAGACGAATCTTTTATTCAGCTACTAATAAAAGAGACAAAAGTCACAGTAATCTTCTGAACATGGACAATGAAGAATGTTTCACATCTCATGCAAGTGAACATGAATTGAAGTCTCAGCAAATCGGCTGCTGCAGTGTGTGTTACCCCCGTATCTTGATACAAACCTCCTGATGTCGGGCAGAAAACCTTTGCTTACTTTACTGTAAAAAATAACTGCCATAATACAACAGAAAACATCCAGGTGATTCAGCAAACTGCTGAAAAAATAAATACAGCAATTTGTATTTGTGTAGTTGACCCAAAGGACTGACTTGATCAGCCTTCTATTGTCCCAGAGAAGTTTAAAAATGTAAGTTTAACCTTCAGTAACCCACAGTTCACCTGCGTGCCAGCAATGTGTACTAGCAATACATGATTCCTCAAGGCCACCATGAAAGTATATCAGAAACTCAGTGGCCACAATCCTCAAAATGGAAAAAAACTTCAATGTAAGGATGAAGAGCAGATGACAGGATCTATTTTGATGGCCTTCACTACTGTAGGGCAGACACTTCCCTGGTCAAATGTATCTCAATGGATTCCACTGCGGCCACCAGGAAAAGGGAGAAGTGCCAGCCAGTTGGAGCAATGCTACCTCAAATGTGGCACCTGATCTGACAGCCAAGACACTGTACAATGTGTGATTAACAGGAGCAGGTTATACAGTTCAGTTTCCTTGCAAGGTTCAGATATTGGCATGCTTTGTATGCAAACTGAGATCATCAGCTGAGGTTTTCTGGCACGGTCCTCAGTAGTTTAAGGAAAAGGCCTGCTGACAATCCAAGAAAATATTTGATCTGTTTCAACAGCCTTTATAAATCAACCTTCCTGACTGAGTAGTCAGAAGCAGACAAGACAGAAAGATCAGGTCTTGGGAGAGCAATGTCATCAAGTTCTGGACCATTTCTAGACCTCAGCTGGCTGAAAATAAGGTCTTCCTGCTGAGAGTTTTCTAAACCTTCCTGAACATGAGAAGCAGACTTCTTCTACATCTCCAGACTGTTAGTGATAAAAACACTGAATGCTAGAAAGCATTTTCTGTGAAAAAGCTGGGGAACTCCTATGAAGTGGATGAAACCCCTTACGAGAACAGTTATCGATTATTTATTTTCAAAAAGTAGAAATCTAACAAATTACTTTCTGCAACATCTGTTCTGGAGCCAGAAGCTTTCAGTATTTTTTCAAATTATTTTGTTAATGGAACAGGCAGCATACTTAATTTTTCAGATTATGCCGACCTGGGAGAAAAAAGAACATGCTTGAAGACAGTACTCAAGATTTTCCTACTAAATCGGGAAATGGTTGGGGAAAAACAGGACACAGCTCCACACAGATTAGAACAAAGTACCATTTAAAGCCAGAAACAATCACTTCTAAAATTACAGGCTACAAAACTAATAGGTTGTTCTAACAAATACAGTAAATCATGAACTGAACATGAGTCTAAATCAACCTGTTAAAGAAAACTCAGTCTTCATACTGGGATGCACAAAATGGGTATAGGCTACAAGACACAGAGCAACTTTCTGCACTGAAAACGCCCCAGCCGCAACACAACATCCAGTTTTGGACACTCAGCTTCAGGGAAGATGTGGACTAAATGGAAGTTGTCCATAGTGACACTAGTTAATTTCCTCTCCAGCAATGAGAATTATCATACGACTAGAAAATAGCCAAAGGTAGCAAGAAATTGGATGACTTGTTCCACAGTAACAGTTTTCACTGAATTGTGAGCTTGCTGCCTAGTTGTACAACAAATGTACCAAGCAGAGAACTCGGAATAACTCCCCCAGTTCTGCTCTGGATGCTTCTCTCTTCCCTGAGGCTCAAAGACACAGTTAAGGGTTCAAAGAAACCAGCTTGAACCTTGCAGTTCTCAGCTTGGAAGACACACGGAGAGATTTCCCAGGCACATGGGAACAAACACAGTTTTCTTCATACAAGTAAACATAAACAATCAAGAGCTTTACCTCTGAAGGAAATGCCCAAGAGAGACCTTAGCTTCTTTTTCTAGGTGCCTGTTCGTGCATGATACAAACTGGCTGAAGCTGGAAACAGCAAAGTCCGAAGCTTCTCTCTGGGAAAACTCCCTCAAAGGAAGGCAAAGAAACTAGGATATAGTACCTGACTTTGAAAGCTACTAAGACTGGAAGATCAAAAAGGATTTCCACGAGATTGTTCTTAAGTAATTGCACAGGAACTGGAAGAGCCTCTGCGTGCAAAGCTAACAGGTGATAGGCAAGATGGATTCTGATACAAATCTGACTGAGCAAACTAACCTCGACTACTGTTTCCCTGTGGGTGGGTAAATGTTAGTATTTACTGGCCACACACCACCTCTGGAGGAATGAAGTCCCCAGCTGGGCTCAGTTAGGCTTCCTGCACAGCCATAAGTATCTGTTGTAGAGAGGCAACCTACAATCCCAAACAAAGAGCTTGTGGGCTTGCTCTTGGGAACAGCCAAACACAACGCTTTGCTAAACAACAAAGGCTCTCCAAAGACAATGGATCTTGACGGAGGCACTGCACTCTTGAGGTCTTTTGCAACAGTGTCCTATGCCCACAATGCCAACCATCCTCTGACTGTGAAGTAGTAACACAAAACATTCTAAGGGCAACAATTAAAACTCCTTGAATCACGTACGCTGGATAAAAAACAGCCACTGCAGATTTGAAAGTATATGTTTCTAAGAAGAGAGTCAGAACAGTGACTCTTACCACGGTAAAAGGCAAGGCTGAGGACTGAACCCCATCTAGGAGAGGGTCAGCAGACAGCCTGCAGACTGCATCGACACACCAGGCAAGGCCAGCTCAACAGGAATACATGGAAATAAACTCAAAGTGGACGCAACAACTTTACAAGGATGCCAGTAAGAGTTTGATGAGTATATAGCCCCTGAAGGTAAGACGTGAGCAAACATACCTTTTTACAGGAGCTGTAAATTCCATCCAACAGAAAGGGCCTCCGACGCCTCTCAGGGTTGAAAGGTGAACCAAAACGAATGTAGTGTTTAGGTGTGGTACAAATTAGCGGGGAGTGGGTAAGACCGGGCAACATATTTAGGGTAGTTGCCAAAACTGTTGGGTCTGTAGTAATGCGCAGAGGGCATTCAATAGGGCACTCCTGCTTTTCTGCCTTGTCATTCAGCCATTCGGTAACAAGATACTGCAGGAGAAAAGACACACGTCAATGCAACTAGCCCAAGTGAAGAAGAAAGGCAATATGGCACAAAGGCGTATGGAGAAGCAATACTCAGGTCAGCCCACATGCTAAAACTTCCCTCCCCAAGAGGAAGGAACAAAGCCAGGACTTTCTGCATCAAACCCAATTCTCATCTGTTGCAGGCACAACAACAGGTAATCCCATTTTACAGAAGTAGCTCAAAACTCAATCACCTTGTCCAAACCTAGTTTCTAGCTGCAAGCTGAAATGTATTAATGGTTAATTTATGCCCAGTATGCTGCAGCTGCTTGATAGCTTCTGCAATTTTTCCTCCTTCCCTTGCAAGTTTCTCCCAGCTTGTACACTATAGTCCGCACTCACATTCCCTCTTTGTTTTCAACTCTAAGCTGAAAGCTAATCTGTTCTGCTTTGTCTTAAACAAATACCCCCCAGCCTGCCATCCCACCCCATCCCAAAAAGATACTGCCACTGATTCCCACACCAAACACATTTTTATTCCATTCTACATTTATTTTTCAATTCCAACTAATCTTCACTACATAATGGCTCCACTTTCCCCTCTTCATTCCCTTGCTGGTATACACAAGAAAACCTTTGTTTTACTGTCCTTCGCAAGATGCAAAACCCTGTATTTCAAGATGGCTTTGCTGTTTTTTTAAGCAAGTCTCACTACAGCTTGCTGCTTGATTTCAGGTAACTTTCTTGGTTGACAGTCTTTTTCTCCTTGTTCCTAAGACACTAGGAATACACAGAAAACTTCTTGAGATGGTACGCATACAAACTTTTCTAATAAACATCCTCTCTTTTGGGCCCAAAATCTAGTGCTCTTTTTCAAACTATCAGCATCTAATTTTTAAATGCCAGCCACTCCATCAGAGTTGTGACGACCATTTTTGCATGCTGCTGCCAAACTTTTGCTAGCTTACTGTGCATAGATCAAAACGCACCAGCTCTCCCCATCTTTCTATTGGCACCTCGTTCCCCTGCAGGAACAACACAAACCGCGTGCTGTCCTCCTGGCCTTTGCCAGCCATCTCCCAAGCCTCTCCCTGCCCTCCACACCAGTACTGAAACATCTGCTTTACGCTTTCCTCACCCAGGGCTCAGCCTCCATCACCTAATTCTTTATCTTGCCAAGCCCCTCCAACCCTTCTCTCCCGGGGCCCCTCAAGCTGAAAGCCGTTTCTTCCCCGCGTACACAAAGCTGTATAATTTGCCTCTTTCTAAACTCTTTGCCATACCCAAAAGTGAGACCCTTCCTGTTGCACCTGTACCACCCTGTTGGTATCCAAGGTCTACACAGACTCGCTGTAAAGATCAGGTAATTTCTTTTCCTGATCTTTGTGCGTACAGGGCTGAGCAGCCACATTCTGAACTGTGATGAGGACTCTTAGCCACTACAGAACAAATAATATAGTAAACATTAAGTCACATAATTACAACTATTTTGAAGAACTGTTTCCCCTGAGCCAACTTTTCCCCAAAGGTTTACACAAAACCTCTTTTTGCCCTCTCCAGTTTGAGCATTCCATCATATTTACCTTTTTAGTTTTGGGGTACTTTAATGCAGCTCGATTAGACTGAGATCCTGCAGCCAGGATAGCAGTTGGGTCAGATCCCGTCAACTGTCTGCCTTCTCCTGGACCTTCTACGTTGCTGACATCTGTTGTGGTTACCAAGCTGGCAGTGCTTCCTTCCTCTGGGACAGCCTGTGCGAGTTCAGCTTGCTGGGAACTGGCTTGTTTCTGCCTTCTCAGTCTTTGTGCTGAACTGGTCCGGTATCGAGAGAAGCGACTTTTTGGTCGGGGCCTGGAGGGTTTTGCTGGAGCTGGCTTAGTAACTGTTTTTTCAGGGACAGCATCCTACAATATAAACTGCTGTTAGTCCGAGCACCTCTAAGAGTATTCCTTTTCTCTGCATACAGGACCAAGGATTGAGATTTATTTTATTGACACTACTGACTCACAAAATCCGGCTGGACCTTGTTTGCACTGCCTCATAAGGTAGCTTTGGGGACCCTTCTAAAACACGGGCACATTATCATTTTGTCTGATGTGTTCTTAAAGTGGTCAACCAGAACACTGGTCTTAAGGAAGAAAGCAGCAGTACGAAACTTGCCACTTGTCTCAAGGTTACTCCTGATCTGAGCTGACAGGTATCATTCCAGGCAAGTATCTGGCCCCTGCCATACAATGGGAACACATGCATCCAAAGTAGCCCAGGCAAAAAAAAAAAAACCCCAACAAAAAAAAAAGCAAAACAATTCCTCAATTGCTGCAGTTGCACATCCAGCTCACACCAGTAGAGAAGAGGCCCATTCAGTGAAGGAGCTGGGCTTGTTCAGCCCAGAGAAGAGAAGACTCAGAGGGACCTAATGGCCGTCTTCCTACATCCAGACTGAAGCCACCAAGAAGACGCAGTGGTGCATCAATGTACATACACTGAAATGAGAGGTTCAGACCAGATACGAGGCAAAGTTTTTTTACCATGAGAACAGTTATGAATTGGAAGAGGTTTCCCAGAGGGGCTGTGCACTCTCCATCTTTGGAGGTACGCAAGACAAGACTGGGTAAAACCCTGGCGAACCTGGTCTGATCCTGCCTGACACAGAACACATTAGAGACCCCAGGAAGTTCCTCCCAACCTGAATGATCTTATGCTCAGATATTCTGCATTGAGCTTGGTACAAGCTATTAAACAGGCCTATCTTTGTCTTACCACTACTTGTGAAGACCGTCGTGTGTTCACCCCACTACTGCTGTTACTGTTAGAAACATTTGGAGGAGGAGGAGCAGCACTTAGTGCTGAACTTCCATCTTCAGTTTCAGGAGTCTCTGTTTTTATTTCCTGCAGCTCAGGGGCTTCAGAATTGACGTTGATTTCAGTATCAGTGCTGTTACGGTCTGATGGTTGCTCTCGCCTCCTCTTCCTCTTTTCCAAGTTTTCGAACATGTGCATGATGGCTTCTACCTTCCTGTCTTCCCGAGACTAGAACACAAGAATAAATTTATGTCAGCACTGCAAATTATGCACATAGAGAGGAAGAGGCAAGAACAGATATGGGATGAAGCACAGGAAGGAGAATAACTGCCAAACAACAATGACAAGAGCCAGAAAGGGGACAGAAAGAAGTAGTTCTTTTCATATATTTGCATTTTTCAACATGGCAAATTTCCCAGAATAACAACAACATAATCATGTGTTCACAGAGTAACTAGACTTTGTTCTTAAATAGGACCACTTAGATACTACTGAGTTATATTTATAAAATAGCCACAAGGAAGTGCATAATTTTGAAGAACTAAAAACCAAAAGAAAGAATAGAGTGAAGAGATGACTTGGAAACAAATAGAGCTACTCGCTAATGACCAAACATTAGAAGCAAACAGAAGCCAGAGGCAAGAGAAGTAAGTGAATCAGTAATTCGCAGCAACTATAACACACCTCACAAACTGACTAAAATGATCCAGATTCATTCCTTCCCTGATGTCAGGAGATCACCCAGTTCAAAAATGAAAGCTTTTGTTTGAGCAGCTTACATAGTGAGTAAGAAAAACAGAACATGAGAGAATAGAGGCAAAACAAAGATATTTATTAGGTAAACAGAAAGAAAAGGAAATCTTGTCACCTAGCTATGTCAGAAATAATTGGTAATTATGCACGTAAAAGGCCCAGTACAATAATGCTGCAGCAACTTACAAAATCCAGGCTGAATCAAGTGAATTTTGAGAAGTGGGCTCAAGTGCCTTCTGAGACTTGTCATGGAGGAAAAAGTATCTTAAAGCACACAGCAGTACTCAATCACAGCAGCCTGACCTCTACAGTTTTAAGTTCAAAAATATTCAAAACACACAAAAAAATTAGAGAGGGGGGAAGCTACAGATACAGGTATTTACTGGTGCCAACTATAGAAAACTGAATCTCATTAAAAGAGATTAACTGGTGCAACATACAGGGCTTACAGGGAAACACTTCACTTGAACTATACTGTCCCAGAAAGAGATCAGCTTCTCTGGGTTAAAGTGAAATCTTCCCTCCAAGCTTAAGGCCAGTCTGATGGATGACTGCTCTTACTCGAATTTCAATAGAAACTGCTTTATCTTGCCTGTTCCAAAAAAATCCATGAGGCAATGCAAGAATCTCTCTGCTGGATGGACCTCAGCTCTGCAGTTCATGCACTATCTTAACATTTAAAGCATTCTCAGGAAACTTACACATGGAAGATCCCTATCTCCAATAAGAGAAAGAAAGGTGATGAAGGTATTTGGTGAACAAAGGAAAAACAGGGAGCTCCTAGCTCAAATAAATTTGTTGGCTGATGGGAGGATGGGAGCACTTTTTATTCCTTGGGTTTTTGGGTGGTTACTTGTTTGGAGTTTTTTTGGGGGAGCTGATTTAGGGTTTTGTTTTTCTTTTTTTTTTTTTTTTTTTTTTTTAAAAAACCAAGCGACCAAAAAAAAAACCACCCCAATAATTGAATGAATTAAGTAGAGACAGAACAGCTCCACTGACATGCATAAAACATTCTAATCGAGGAAGCAATCGAGGTGCCATAAAAAGCACAAGGAAAAAAAAACCCAACAGCTCTACTCAGCACAGAAGACGACTGAGAAGACCCTATGTTATCAAAGATCCTCCAGCAGTAAGAAATATTTTGATCAAGAAGACTGATGAAGACAACAAAGATTTGGGAGCACAAAGAGATTTCCTAATAAAGAACATAAATTGTGTTAATTTGTGCCAGTAGTGTTGTTGGTCGTCTACCCCTCAATCAACTTTTGCCACTTGATCCTCCCCATTTTTCCACACAGCAACATGTTTATGAAGCCACAGAGGGAACAGATACACGTTAACAAACCTAACCCAGCAAAATAGGTCAAGTTTTAACAAGAATCAAGTTGTGGTTGACTGTATGGCTCCATAAATTCTCATACTGGCAATAAGGAAGAGCACCACGAACATAAAAAGGGTGCAATTACTTTTTTTGAATCTGGTGCAGACTGTCTTGTTAATGGTATGTTTTATACTATAGAATAGCCCTGAAAGTAAGTGTTAAACTTTTCAACCAGGAAACAAATCTGTTGTGTAGCTTCTAATCTGCAGTACCCTAACAGATATCCTGTCATGCGGAGTGAACCTGGTTGGTTTTGTTTTTAAGAAAAATCAAATTACTGAAGACCACTGACAGTTGGAATTTGTGTTGAAACAAGTGAAATAACCAACTGAACCTGTTGGCCACTGCATGAAGCAAATCCTGAGGGGGACGATAGCCCCCTTACATAGATACCAGACTGAGAAAGGTACTTGCCCGTCGGTTGTGCACCAAGGTTCCCTGTTCATCTACAGGCTCCTCTTTCTCCCCTTCTTGTTTCTCCTCCTTCTCTGCCACCTGAAAGAGAAGTCCAGGCTTAGTTTGTCAAACAAAATCTAGTACTGTTTTAAAGTTATCAAGATTCCCATGGTAATCTAAGATGCTAAAGGTTTAAAAAAGGCCTCTTGTAGTTTCTGTTCTGAAGATCCCAGTGCCGTATTGGATCAGATTCCACACCACTGAACGATAAAAATCTATTTAACAAAGTGTCAAGAGTTTTACCTCATTGTCACTGACCGCTGCAGGTCCCTCAGGAACTTCCTCTGTTTGCTGACTGCTGTTCTCGTCCGATGCAATGCCCTGCTGTTCCATTTCTAGTTCCTTTCGACGCGCTTTTCGCCGGCGTGTTTCTGCCCCAATCAGTGTGCCTAAAACAGGTGGAGGTAGGTGTTCTGCAGCATTTGGGCTACGTTTCTGCACAGGGCAATTCCGGTTCCCCTTGTGACACGCACAGTCCACTTTATAGTTGCTGCTCCAAAACACAAACATAATTTGTGTCACTCTTCATTTCTCAACCCTTGTACAGAGACATTCAATGCATCTCCTACTAAACATCTCACCATGTGCCAAAGCAAGGACAGCAGGCTACCTTATGGCCTCTATTGGAGAATATGCCAGCAGAACTGGACAGAATAGCCGGAAAATGCAATTCAGTAGAAAACGGAGCAAAATGTAGAATGCGAGGAAAGGGCTGGAGGAAGATGTCCAGTCCAGGAGGGCAGTGGAGAGCTCCTGGGCGAGGTGAAGGACTCACCAGATGTTGTACTCATAGTCAAAGGCGATGGTAACCTCTGTGTCCTTGGCAATGGTGGCAACAGCATAGATACACAGGTGGATCATCCCATCAGCAATCACATGACGAACCTTGTTAAACAAAGTAGAGAGAAACTAACATCTCCACAAGTTGCACTTCTTACTTCCAAGAGGGAAGACTCCTTCTGCAAAGTAGCTCTTATCTATTCCATGAATAATCAGCCTAAATTCTCCACAGGGAAAAGCCTGCTTCACTGCTCGCCTCATCCTGTGCTTTTCCACTTAGACTTACTACCACCTGCCTACCCTATTATTCTGCAGCCAAAAGAAAGCCATAAAAGAAACCTTTTCCTTCTGAAGAAAAACCTCGTGTTCCCAAACTTTTTCAAGTATAAACCATCAAACAAGCAAGAGATGCAGACAATTTACCCCATCTACTGCATTGTAAGTCTGAATATTCATAAAAAGGGAAGGCAGTAAGCCTATGTAAAATACGTATATGGAATTACAGTGATGGTGAAGAGAAAATTTACCTCTGCATTTGGAGTGCAGGAACGCCTGATGAACCTGGCATCATTACCAAAGGTGCGGGCATCAACACACATTTCAACGCCATTGAACTTGGAGTAGAACAGCACAAAGGGATATGGCCTGGAGAAGTAACAGAACATCTCAATCCCAAAATACCCAATTCCCCTGGCACTTATAACAGGTATCCTTCACTCCACTGGAAGCAGTGCTCCCATCAGTGCTATTGGTCTGGATGCTTACGCACTTCCATCATCACAGTTTAACAGATCTACTTCAGAGGGTTTTGGTCCATAAGAAGAGCATCAAGCTGAGGTTGTATATTTGATTTCACATTTCTATGGATGGCACAGCTGACAAGGGCCCTGCAAGTCTGCATTATCCCACAGAGACACTAGTCTGTCAGTGCCATGATGCTCTCATATTAATCACTTCATAGTACTCTTACTTTTTGAAGAAATGCCCATTGACCTCGAATTGCTGTCGTAACATAACCTTCCCTCGATACTCAATTATAAGGGTATCTAGTGCCAAGTCTCTTGCTGCCCTCAGGATCTTCCGGTGCTTCTGAACCCGAGTCACCCTTCCCAGCTGCAGCTGTAACAAAAACCAGAGGAAAATATAAGAATTTAAAGCAAAGGCCTCTACCTTGCGAAGAACATTTTACCTACGTAAAAATTATTCTAGTACCAACACACAGAAACTCTGCCAGGCAAATACATTGTTTCTCCTGTAAGAGTTTAGTAACGACCAATGACCTTGATAATATTTATCAAAAGCAAAGAGCATTTATTCCTTTCCTTAACATTAAGTCTCACAAATCTATCAGACCAAGCATTTCAGTCTTGCAGTTAGGAGGCATAACCAGACCTGTCAGTTGCTGTTAACAGGAAACTGCTCTGCAATTACGGTCACTTTCACAGCCTGAATAACTCAAATCTTCCCTAAATTGTGGGTTGTCACACATTCAGAGAAAAAGCACAAGGTTTTCCTTCTGCAGAGGATGGTAAATTCTAGCTAACAGGCCAAAGAATTAAGCTGGCAATTTCTATATCCATCCAGAAACTTCTCTTCATCTGCCTGCTCAACTACTGCTGTGGATTTTTTTTTTTTTTAACATGAAGAAATAAGTTTTTAACCAAGTAGTGACAGTTTGCTGAGTCTTCTTTATGTTAAAGTCTACAGTTCTATTACAATGGATTTTCACAACAATGTGTCTTGACAGTGTGAAACCACAACGTTCTTTAAGCACAGACATCCAAAGACAACACATTTCATGGAATAATGGAAGGGGTAAGTACTAGGGCATAGGAAAGACTTCTTCCATAAAAACAAAAGTACTTCTCTTGCTTAACTGATTGAACCTCTCTGCAAGTAAAAATTGTGTGAAGGTGGCTGGCTGCCTCACCACAAGAGCTGTGCCTGCTCTTTCCTAAGCATGCTATTCACTGCTCTTAAGGACCCAGTTTTGACACTTTTCCAGAGTGAATTGAGGCATAAGTGTTCTTCCTTCAGTAATAATGACAGTTATCTATCTAAATCAAAAGTAAACCACAAGATTTTATTAAAAGCAAGCTCCCAATACGAGATAAAACTCTCTTATTCGAAACAGCTACTGAGCAGTCTGCTCAAATGGATAAAAATCACACTAGCTTACAAAGTGGGTCAGTCTGGCCAACAAGAGAACACATGACATTCTAACCTTTTGAAAATAAAGTTAATGCCTTAAGGCACCACTCAGCACTGCGAACCAAATGAAACCTTCCGTACTGACCATATGGAAGTATTCAACCACAGATTTATTTATTTTTTTCCTGCAGCAATCTTGTATGTACTCTGAATCAAACCTCTTCGGGAAGAAGATGACTTTCACTGTTTTAATGTGATGTTATACTGCAGATCTTGGATCGGTCAGTAAAGTAAGATCTGTTTATTGACTTCTCTCAGGTCAGGGTAGAGATAGCTTTACAAAAATATTCATTTGAAACCTATGCAGATGGTCTTGCTATTCCAGATCTCCTCTTAAGAGATCTACTCAGTGCTACATTTATCATGCCCACGGGGTATATCTTTTTTTCATACCACTGTATGTGCCGGCAATTGGAAAAACCTGCATGTGTGTACTGGAGACTGAAAAGCTTTGCAGGGTGTCGTTCATCTCTTCATATCTCAGGTCCTGACAGGAGCTCACAGAGGATTCCCCAAGTCTACTGAACTGGCATAAAAGAAACATGTTATTTCCAGACTAAGAAGCCACACTGCTGGCCCAGATTTCTGATCAACAAACCCATGACATGAGTGAACTGTAGGGTAAGACTGTTTACATTGCTGAGAGTAGTGATTAAATTATTTTAAAAACATTGGATACACTTTGTACTATCCAACTGTGGTAACAGAGAATAAATAAATGGGACTAGATTTGTCAGTGTGTGACAGAAGGACACAAGGAGAAGGTATCTGAAGTTCGTAGGTAAATTAGGCCTGAGACACAGGTGCGATAAAGTGGGGTAGTGGGAGGAGAAGAGCCCATGAAGGAAAGAGAAGCTCTGCATCTGTCAAACTTGACTATCTGAGTTTGGTAAAACAGGAATGATCTCATAGCTTTTCTGGTAAGATCCTAGCTCAGCTTGTTTTCATTCTCTGAATTTAGAAATATGAAGAGGATTAGCTACCATGCTTTCATGTGTGAAAAGAACAAATGATTTTATTCATGTTATAGGCTAGGGATTGCTAACTGCTAATCACACAAAACTGTTCTGGTATGTTTGCAGAGCAACATCTGCATAATACTCAGTGGCTTTATTTTATAAAGGCCCTTTCACTCTTCACTTCAGAATGTGAAATCAATCAGGGTTTGAGCTCAAGTCAGCAATTATCAGAGGCAACAAAGGGCAAGTACTGACCCTAGGTTTGGTTTGGCAACAGCAGGCAGAAAAGTGATTCACAGCTTTCAGTTTGTGAAGCATCTGGCAGTGGCCAGCACTAAGATGATTTTATTTATGACACTGAAAAACTTCGTATTTTCACAAGTTTCCCTTTGTGTCATTAGGATGGTTGAGAATTAGTTTATCCAAAACATTCCAATGATCAAAATCCCATATCCTGCAGGTATAACTCTTAACCCATCCTTCCCTCACGGCTTAGGGAAGCTTTTATGTCACACTTTCTTCTCTCTCTTTTTTTTCTTTTTAAAGTATACACTTGTATCATTGTTTACCCAAGCCAAACATCTCTCTGGACTGTGAGAGTATGCAGGAAATATAAAACATTTTATTTTTATTACTTTCTCCACTCTTCAGAGTCTTGATGGCCAAATAGTGCAGTTATGATACCCATCTTCTACACACAGCTGCTCTCTGCATATTGACACAAACTCCCAAATTATTTTTCTAGCTCAAAGTACCTATTTCCTTATCTCCCAGAAAAGCTATTTTTACCTCCAGTAATATTACTAGTTAAAAGACAAGTGGTGTAAACCAAGAAGCCTTCTCAGTTTGTCTAACAGAGATGAGACAAATGAGTGGAACAAAAATAGAAAGCTCAGGATGAGAGACCACGTGCTCCACGCCTGTGCAGGCTATCCTCCTCGCAACCCTCCACAGCCATCTGCTGAGCAGAGAAAACAGGGACATAAGGGCTGACAAGCAGCAGCCTGGGACAGTCACCTGGTTTTTCCTCAGTATCCAAGAGGAACTACAAAGCCACTAAGTCCCTTTATACTTTCCCAGCATGTGCGATGATAGGTACCTACCTACAGCTTGCTTAGAGTAACTGCAGCTCTCTATGAAGTTTTGCAACTTTTGCAATCTTTTTGTTTCTTTGGGATATAGCACATTTGGAGTCTTCCGATTTGGAATGCTGGCCACTTTTCCCTGTGGGAAAGCCTACGTCTGTACAGGGAAGGGAGAGGGCAAGAGAGCATGACAAGAACAAGCACATTTATGTGTATATCTTTCATAATCATCTGTCCTGCTGTAGTCTATGAAGGTGATAAAAAGAAACAGCGTATGTTTTACTACTTATTTCAAGACTTTTCCTAAAACTCATGTGAAGGAGATAGAAGAGTTTACGTTTAGACTCAGAAAATATTAGTATTTCTGGAGAAGCAGAACTTTTTCTTCCCCGTATTTCCTCAGTTGCTCTCTTTAGGAAGGCTACTCACAAAGCCAAGTGGAAGCGTTTCTCCCCAACCCCCACAGAAGTCTTATTATTGCAGAACTACAGGCAAGAGTGGAAGGAAGTTGGGTCCAAAGTCCTCTTTCTGCACTCTCCCTTACTGGCAATATTTGTGCTCTGCCTGATGTGCTTCACCTACATGAAAGCAGAGGGAAAGGTGGGAGGGAGCACGTGAACTTCACAGAGCGGTGAGTCAGCTGATATAAACAAGAATGATTCAAGCACAAACATATACCTGATATTCAGGTTTCTGACTCTGCTCCCCTTCTACAGAAGAGGTGCCCCACATCTGTTCTGGAGCCCATCCTTTTCAGTTGCACCTATCTCCATTCTCCTGGACAAGGAAGCCTCACAAAGCCTGAACTGAGCGGGAATGCTGCTCTCTGTTCAATAAAACATGGACCAGATGAAATATCAGCTGAGAAAAGTAGTAGGGAGGACACACACCACACACAAACACATCCTTTTCCTGTTTCTCCTTGTCTACATGCACTCTATAAAGCTGGCAAGACACCAATCATTGCATTTCTCAAGAGAAAAGTTAGGGAGAGACAGCTCCCTAAAATCGATTGCAGTTGTGAAGTATTTGGAAGTTACCAGAGTCCAAACAGTCATCCAAAATACTGAAATAATGTTAAAAGGTTCTTTAAAATAGCTTTCCACACAACATGAGCCAGAGGAGAGGGGCAAAAAAAAAAAAAAAAGATAGGAAAACTCAGCTGGAAAGCAGAAAATTTCCTGTCTCCAGCAAGTGATAGATCTGGTTCTGCCTCAAAGCCATGCAGTGACAAAAAGT
The DNA here is from genome assembly GCA_013398295.1 of Chionis minor. Taxonomy (NCBI): domain Eukaryota; kingdom Metazoa; phylum Chordata; class Aves; order Charadriiformes; family Chionidae; genus Chionis; species Chionis minor. The sequence goes on from VZSF01007377.1 coordinate 45,626, forward strand.
ATTTATGGTAAAATACCTTTGAACCCTGTCACAGAACTGTACAAGATACACCCAACTTAGCAACACTGATTTGGTTAAATGCAAGTGTTTCTGAATCTGTCTTGGTACTGGCGTCTCTTCTGCTCCTTTTTATATCAAATCTATGCCTATTGGTCTGAAAGTATACAACCAGCCACAATATTGCTCATCCACGCCCACGGCTTATGTCTGGAAACCAGAGGACCTGACCTACCCCACTTCTGTCACAATGGCTCTTACCTGCATCTGGGACCCAATAACAGTATTATTGCAGGCCAACTCTGTTTTGTTGATTGTGTCTAGCATAGCAGTTTTGCCCACATATTCTTTATTAGAGTTTAGATGACGCTCCAACAAGTTCTGTACATCAGCGCTGTACTGGTTAGTAAAAGCTTCTTCGTACTGATCTGTCCAGAGTCGTATTCGATTCTCCCACCCTTCAGCTGTGTTTTCATCCAAGGCATGCGCTTCAGAAGGGGAATTCTGCACCAAACAGCAAAGGGTGAATGGCTAGCACACAAAAGGAAAAACCTATCCACAGTCCTCTGGGCATATGAACATGCTCCAAAAGAGGCAAATCTATTCCAAGCTAAGAAAGCGTCAGTTATGAGGACACTTTTTTGAGAACCTGCACCCTCCAAAACATTGTTCAACAGTGCCACTTAGCAATCTACGGAGAATTCCGTGCAGGACTAAGACCTCGAGAGCTGGTACTTGGCACTGTTACACACAAGAAAATTAAGCTAGTATATGGCCAGAAAAAGTTTTTTTAAGTTACTTTGGAAAAATAATTAAGTAGATAAAAAAAGCAAAGAACAGAACACACAAAGGCAAATAAATCTCATGTGGGCTTGTCCTACAGTCAACCCACTCACATCCAACATAATGCTAGATGATGCAGACTGCATCTCAATCTTTGCAGTGACTGACCCCAAAATAATTCTGAACCCTCCAGCTAAATGGTCACCAAGGTTTGAAGAAACTGAATGTAAAGCATAAGCTAATACCCCAAAGGGTTAGAACTACAAGTCCTAAGCAGTGTAAAGAAGAGAGGACAAAAACGGGTAATTTTTTTATACCATCTTGTAAGGGAGGGGAAAAAAAGAAGCCAGTAGGAAAAAAAAAAAGCTTCATTCATTACTTGACAGTAGTTGAAGTAATTAAACAAATGATACTCCAGAGGTCAGTAACTTAACTGGCTTTGTAAGGAACTGACACATACTTGACACTGATGTATTAGGGACAAGGACCACTGAAGAACAATCACTAGTTTCATTACAAATATTATAAGCATTAAGAGTTTTTATGCACTTTTACCCTCTCAAGGCACTTGTGTACTATGGAGATTAAGAGGACATTGAAAGAAACAAGGCGACACTGCTAGGGACACCCTATGTTAGACTTGTGTGCTACTTCAATGCCCAAGCTTAAGATTTCTTTGATGCAATCAAACGACAACTGACCACACAGAAGAGTGGCCACAACCAGTTCTACATCCCTTACATCAAACACCTCACTCCCAGGTGTCATGAATCATATCTCTTAGAACCTGATAGCTCATTGCTTTCTGTAAGGTAATGTCATCTGAAACAACAGCAAGGTTGAAGGTACAATTCCTACGGTACCCTTTTGAACAGGCCTGCTTGCAGTGCATGGGAAGGTTTGGGATTATTCTGAGGCTGGTCCCACAATCAGAAATTCCCCAGGCAAACCAAGAGAGGCACAAAGTTATAGAGGGGGAAAAAAACCCCACCACCATCATCGAGGCTTCTGAGTTCCACTCACCTTCATCCTCAGAGACTTTCGTGAGCCCTCTCGAAATGCCTGTCCCCCGAACAAGGAGAGAGAAAAACCAAAAAGTATTATATAATATAACCTTTCCTCAGAGTTAGCATCCTAGAAACGTGCTAGATCTTACTCCAACAGAACAACCCTTAACAAAAGACAGCAAGAATTACAGGAAGACCTACATAAGAAGCAATGGACTTGAACAAAGAGACCACGCAATGCAAATCCAGTGGAAACTGCTGAAAAGCTTGATGCCCAGGATTTCTGAACTGCAAAGGCCCGCCTCAAACTTACTTGAGTAAAAATCTCAAGATCAAAACCGGAACTGCCCTGACTAACCCCACTTGCTTTGACAGAAGAAAGGGCCAGCAACAGAATCAAGCTGGTTCACAACAAAAAACCTCACACAGCTCCTGCTCTCAGTCTTTTATTTAATCAGTGCCTACCAGAAGAACTTCAAGGAAAATCTAACCTGGGAAAAATCATAGTAAAGCTAGCAGATGATGGGGAAGAACCAGCTGCTCACACGCTTTTGTTCCAATATAAGCAACTCAAAATTACTTCAGTCCCCAAACCCTCACAAACAAGACAGTAAAGTCATCCCTCAACAAACGTTCATCACTACCTACATAGTTTTCCACACAGGCACCATCTCTGTCTCTGAAGAACAGTGCCAAGAAGCTCTGCAGCCCAGATTCCTTAACATAGTCTGCTAAGAAATGCCACGCTCCCTTCATTTTTCATTCTCTTCACAGACTGCCCCTTTGCCCAAATAGACAGGCTCCAACAGCTATTTCCCCAAACTAAAGGAGCAGAAAGGAAAACATGTGAGTCCAAGCTCTGAGCACAAATGGACAGCACTGGGAAATAAGGGCGGAGTTTCAGAAAGGTAATTTTTAAATCAACAGCCATGTACTCTAGCAGGTCACAAATACAAGGCGTGACATTATTACCTCAGAAAGAGCAATTCTTTACAGGACAAAAGTTCCTTGTCTACTGCCAGCTTGTCAACCTGCTCTCAACAATACACCACACAGCACTTAGCAGCAGCTTTGTCTCACTCCACATACCTTGATCTTTTTGGCCTTTGGAGCAGTGCGAGCTTTTTCTGTACTCCTCTTCCTCTTCTTAGGTTTGCTTCTACGGACGCGGTTGACAGTCAGCGTGATGCTTGTAGGAGTGTGCTGCGTAGCTGTGTACAGCACTGTAGAGGGAGATAGTTCTTCATCCCAGCTCTCAGTTGCACTGCTGTCCCCACCTACAGAAAGGCGTGCTTCGTTAGCAACGTCTTCATTCATCCCAGAGAGAACAGCTTATCCTTACATCCATTTTCATCAAGACCACTTGATGACCCTTCCTAGCTCTTCCCGGAGAAAAGTCTACCACCTCAGTTTTCCCACCCCAACTAGAAACAGGTATCCCAAACTTCTGGTATCTCACAGAACAGCACTGATGAACATTCTCCTTTTCTGTTCACAAGATAATCTGATTTTCCCAAGAGCTAACTGAGGTGAGGGGGAAGGCGACAAGAAAATCCCAGTGGTTGGGAGGCAAAAACATTAGTGGGCACAGATCACAGTTAGATGATTAGAGCAGCCAAAAGGCAAAGGTCTTGTAGAGAGAAAGCAAAAGTCACCATTATCAGAATTACACCCTCAAGCTCACCTGACACGTTGTCCTGCTTCCGGCGGCGGAGTCTGATCACCTTCCCCCTGCTCATTCCTCTGCCAAAGGAGAATGCACAATTGAAGCTGGTTTGTAGGAGTAAAGTCACTTGAAATTCAACAGGATGTCACAAGATGCGTGCCCTCAGTGGGGCCCAGGATGATAAGAACATCGATTTAACATCCTCATCTCCACTCCTGGTGCCACCAACACTTGTCAGGCTGACAACGCAAAGGAGGAGGGTCAATACTAGGTAAAGCACTGGAAAGAATGCTCCAGTTAGCAAAAGGAAGTCCATCCCACAGCCCAAACGTGACACGGTTTGGTATGAGAAGTCAACACGAGGAGCAGTCCAGATCTGCACTGCACCAAAGCTTACCTGCACTTTTCACACTTGAGGAGGAAACCATCTTGGGAGACACTGCAGTGGCACCAAGTGGGAATTGATTCTCCTTCTGAGGAGCTCTCACTGTCCCCGGAGTTCTCCTCATCAGGTGAGTGCAGGCCGTTCAGTTCTGCACGAGGTATTATGGTCTGGACAGGAGGAGAGGCTGGCGGCGTTGGAGGAGGAGGGGCTCCATAATTATGATCCTGAAAACGAGTATTTGCAGTACTACTTTTAACGTGAAGATATGATGCTCAGAAACTGAAGTCCCAAATCCACAGTTCCCAGGTTATTATTTAATAACTAGTGTAAAACAGTGGTCCGAATTCCTCAATCTAGCAAGAAGGTAAAGCGATGGCTCTGAAAAATGTAAGTGGTTTTCTTCTGCACCAATGAATTAAATTCAAAACCTGTGAAAACAACTAGGCTATTTCGACATTAACTGTTGTACTGCTAACAATCTGAGATGACATCAGAGGTCAAACACTGGAACTGGTTGCCCAGAGACATTGTAGAGTTTCTGTCTGTTGAGATACTCAAAACCCGACTGGACGTGGTCCTGGGCAACCTGCCCAAGCAGAGTCAGCTTGAGCAGGGCAGTTGGAGTACGTGATCTCAAGAGGCCCCTTCCAACCTCAATGATTCTGTGACATCCTGTTCATCCCATAGTTTCAAGCCACGCTCCCACTCTTCCTGACTGTTCCTTGTTTCTCATAGTTCTAAGTTACCAACGTGAAAATCTGAGCAGTTGAAACAAGTACAAATAGTGCACAATACACCAAACGGGGCATAAAAATACCACCAGGAAAATATTATATAGACATACATATTCACACTTAATTCATATTCAGTTAAAAATCTATCACCTAGAACACTAAAAACGCTTGCTATAGAGTATACAAGACTTCACAAACAATAAACACACAAATGCAAAATGTATGGCAGAACTCAGCTGTAACTCAGTGTTCCCTAATAAATAAGCCGAAACTCCTAAGGCTTACCAGGCAAAGCACTATGGAACAAGGAGAAAAGAGTAAAGCAGACAGTAAAGAGCTGATTCACTGCAGAGAGAGTACTCACTGCGTAAGGCAGCCCGCGATAGCTGTGTTTCTGGGTGGCCCCATAGCCGTGGCTGGAGTACACATTCTTCTCACTGACAGCTGGACTAGCTTCCACAGACTCTGGGCTGCAGAAAGGGCCAGAAGTAAAACCCATCAATATAACATCATTTTTTTTGGTGCCAGTATTTCACTGCTCTTTTCTATTCAACACATGAGCTCAAAATGAAGAAACTTCATGAAACTGAGGTGTTATTATGTGCTTCACCAGGCATCATGTGTGCAGAAGTTGTACAGGATGAACCTGCTTTCAGAGGGAAGTAACTGAGTAAGGGCCACCCTGGATAATTCATTAAACTGGGTCTCAATCTGGGAAGTTAAAAGGATAATTAGCATGTAAGAAGCTTAGTTTCCTTATAGTTGAGGAAGTTGGGTCTAGTTCAACACTCACATCTGAACTCAGCCAGACTAATCTCAAAGCCACTGAACAGTACTGCCGTGTTATCTATGCAACAGCTTATTTCAAATAGCAGCTAAGCAGCTTTCCTGTATCTGGGCTTGTTTCTCTCTCCCTCACATACTAATTGTTAGCCAAGTCCAATGTCCTGTGATAAAGTCTGCATGAAACTGCATGAAGCTATCCTGACAGCAACGACCAGGAGTTGGAGATTCCGGTTATGAAGAGGCAACAAAATTCATGACCTGGACTGACAGCGGCCACAGACAAATCAGATTCACCCTGTGCTTTCCATGCAGCAACATGCTGTGCAATGTGCTGAACGGGAATTTGCTGCTGAGGTACAATGCACTCTTCCACCACACGGTGGTGAAAAAAAGCAGCTAAAAATGAAAGGTATATCCCTTAGCAGAAAGCTGCAGAAACCTTACTCAGAGAAGGGACAGCTGCAATTCAATGCAGGGAATATTAGATAATGAGGCTAGAGACAGAATACCAGCAAGGAAAGACACTGTCTGTTACAAGCAGGAGACACACGTCAGCTAACCTCTGCACAGATTACAAGTACAGCCCATATCAGACTACAGCAGAGTATTACTGAATCATGTCTGCAGCTGAATCTTCTTCAAAATTTTAGCAGGGAGCTGAGCAAGCAGGAAAGAAAAATACAGGAAAGGAAAACTTTACCTTAGACCTCTGCTGCTCTGGTGAGATCTTGCAGGATTCTCAGTGGGTCCTATATTGTCAGCGTGAATCAGGCAGTACTCAAACACCAACGGCCAGTGGTCACGCGTGGGGCAGTGTTTAGGCACCACCCAACACTAACCCCTATGCCCTTTGGACTTCCTATTAGCTCTGGAAATCTCTGCTGCACTGAAGTTTGCCCCACCCTGGCACTAAACCTGATAGACTCTCCAACGCACCAACCTTCTGAGCTTCTGGCTTATTCTGGAGCGAGGTGGATCTGCCTTTGCAACATAAAGGAGCAATCACTTACTGTCGAAAGAACTGCAGGAAGCAGACCACCTTAAACTATGCTAACCCCTTTACTACAGCTCAGGATTTAGGCGCATTCAGTTCATTTTCAGTGTAACTACAAACAGCTAAATTGTCACAAGCAGAAGATATAAGCAGTGATACCTCTCAGAGGATATACTTAATAAAAGACATTGTGTAGAGCTTGCCACATAATCCAGCCTTGCTGGATCTTTGCAACAGTCCTTTAGGACTTCCAGATTGGTACAGAGTTAAGTCCATGCAGGTTTAATCATATTTTCAGAAACAGCATTAGAAGGAAAAGAGCCTAAACAGCCTAAGCAGCAGATCCGTCCTCTGTCCAAGTCACCCACATTCCTAACTACAGTCAGTTTGGAATACCAGCAATGCTGCCACAAACATTAGCGATAAAACTTCAAGATTGTTGGTGCAACAGTGTCCAGGGGCAACAACGCCGAGGCCCATGCTTCCGCAGCAGCAGCCTGCCAAGGAGTTTCAACAACTTCCAATATGCAGTCAGATAAACACAGCAACTCTGCAGCCTCCATGTCACCCTCAGATGAACGCAACCACCCTTCAGCGTTTTCACCTCCCCTGTGTATCAGAGGCCAGTGGATGATGCGAAAGCTCGGCGTGAAAAGAGGGCCAGCTAGTTTTGCTTTTACTTTCCCCCTGCCTTCGTGATGCACGTCTCTGAAATCAATCCCTTATAAGAGACAAGAAGCTCAGGTACGCAGACTTCATGTATCAAACTAGTCGAGTTTCAAAGGAAAAGTGAAGCATAGCCTTAACTTTGAACAGATTCACGAAGGACACTTCAGCAATAACAGTGCATCAATGCAAAGCCTGGAGAATAAAGTCCTGGCATTCCCCATTTTTACAAAACAGACAGAGAAACCAATTCAGAAATCTTCAAAAGCCTTTTTTTTCAAAGCACTTCAGCCTGGCCTCAAGTTGGACTTACAAATTTCTTACAACCAGGGAAGAAGAAAATGCTTTGCAGAAGGTTTACAGACAGTCTTTTTGATATTTAAATGTTACAGGGGACATGCATAGATATAGCCGGCTCTCCTCTCTACCGTGCTCAGCTCTGAAAGCAAAGTGCCTAGTACATGAGTAAACTATTTAGCACTCTTTCTCCTGTCATAAACAGTTTAAAATTCCTGCATGATGACTCTTTAAAGTGCTGGTGTGGGAGAAGCATGGTGACAAGCAATACTGCATGTTAAACCTTGGAAAGTGAAGGCTCGTATACCTACTGCAGATGAGTGACTTACTAGATTCTGACTCTCCATTTAAAAACATGTAAAAATATGGGCTTTAGGGTAGAATGAAGCATCACGAAGAAGAATGCCTAGAATGGGGCCAGTGCCAAGACAGACAAAAAAGAGCATTAGCAGTCTTGCAGAGTGTGCGACTGTGTAGTCAAACTCTGTGCATAGTCAAATCAGGGCAAGATGGAAGGGAAAAACAATGATTCATACCTTAGCTCACTGCTCTTACAGCTGAAAATTAGTAAAGGCTGGAGCAATAGCTGTTCTACACTGATCAGTCTGACACACAGGTATTTGCACAGTAGGTACCTTTAAATAATACATGGGGGAAATCTATCTCCAAAATGCTCTTTGTAAATTTGTTGTAAAGAGATACTACAGTCTGTACTTCAAAGAAGGATGCAGGAAAGCAGAAGGTAGAAACTCACAGAAATAACTTAAGCCCTCCCTCTCACCCCCGACAAAAACATAGTACTCATCCAAGCAGACATCATTCTAACTAGGGTTTTAAGAAAGGATCACAAGGCAGTATTTTCTGGATTGGAAACGTTCCTGACTCCAGCAGAAGCAGAGTCTTTTAAAAGAAATGGTAATTCCCCCAACAGGCCTCAGGGATTGGACTGTGGCAAGAACCCTGCACAGGGTCTTGTCGCGGGGACCCTGAAGGACTGACCACTGAGGTGTGCTTCTTGGAACCTGCTCAGGAGCAGAAACAAAATAAAGGTGTCTACACAGGCTCATGCTATCTCACATCTCTGCCCAAGCTCCAAAGGGGTCCAGAAATCAGTCATGTAAGATTGGTACTGAGACTGAGCTAGGAGGCTCTACTGAGAGGGAGGCTTAGCACACTGACCCCTCATAACGCAGCTTTTGGAAAAGGAGGTGGCTTGTACCTTGCCAATGTCAAGCACGGGTACAGCAAATGCACAACTGCCTGCACTTGAGTATATACTTATTAGCCAAGCTCATATAAACCCCATGGTTGAGTGCCTCATACTGCTGGAATTCTCCTTTTCCCTGTCTCCTGTGCCAAACTTACCGATTTCCATAACACTGCATTTGTTAAAGGCTCAGAGTCTGTCTCTGCATTCATCTCTAACGCAGCCAGTGAACCAGCACCCCCTTTCTCCTGAGCAGAGAAAGCACTGGCAGCCCCACGCCAGGGCAGCCCTCTGACACCCTCCCCTCCTCCTTCTCCTCCTCCATGGGGTAACACTCACTCCGATCCTGCAGCCATGTCGGAGTAGGACGTATCTGGTGTGGTGACTCCCAGAGGGATTGCAATGCTCATGACGCCCGTCGGGGATCACGGAGTCCAGAGGGCAGCGACTGGCCGCTCCGAGGGCGGAGAGGAGCCGCAGAGCCTCGGCCAACACGTCACGGACATGGGGAAACCTACCAGGGTAGAAACAAAGCATTGCATCTGCGTTACAGGATGAGGTCTCCCTGTGTACCCCTAAAGAAGGCTTTCACAGCAAAAGAAAAGCAGAAATAGATTTCCATCAGTGACATGACGCATCATTTTTACTTCATTTTCATACGTGGGGCCAGGGAAGAGATAGATAGTAGTAGTTTGGTGGGGGGTTTGTTTGTTTGGGGTTTTTTTACAGTCTTGGATTGACATGCAATGAGCTGCTCTGCCATAAAGCCGATAATGACAGTTCCCCCCTCCCCCAACTAAACTTAGAACTAATTATCAGATAAGCAATCTATTAGCTTCTTCTGCATATACGCAGCAGCTGTCACCTATTACCCACAGCCCTCCATCAGCATTTCCTAGCTCCTTCCCCCAAACTAGTTGCAGGCAAAGCCCCCTGTGGGAGGACAATGACACGGAGCTGACATGAACTGAGCTGAGACCTCTCGCTCGAGATTAGCTCGTATCTGCATTCACTGGGCCCACAGCACGGGCAAGTGTGACCGGCAGAGTGGCTATGCCCGCACCACTGATCGCCTCCCCTTGGCAAGCGAGGCCCGTCCTGGATTCTGCACTGATTACTCAGTCTGGTGAGCCCTGACGCAGCGGGCCCCGACTTTCCGAAATCCCAGCTGACACCTCCCCATGACAGAGCCACGTCAGATGTCTGGGCGCTCGCGCATAGGCCGCTCGGATGAGGAAGACAGCGGGGCCATTGGCTCGGCGCGGGGAGCCGGGGTGAGTCACGGTGGCATGGCGGGGCGCAGCCGCCGGCCGTGCCGGGGCTGGCAGGGAAGCCCGCACCCAGGCTCCACCTTCCCTGCTGACCACAGCGTTTTGCTAAGGCAGCCAGCGAAATTGCCAATAAACGCAAACTTCCGAGGGCTGGATGGCAGACGGAGGTAAAACGGGATCAGCTCCTCGTTATGTAAATAACCTCAATAACCGAGATGTTCATAAAGGAGCTATTATTCTACGCAGCTTTAAAGAAAACCCCCATGACACAGAGCAAGTCTGCGTTTCAGCAGATAGCAAAGGTAGCTCCAAACCCAAAGAAAAATTGTGACAATTTAGCCACCCTCTCTGCACGTTAAACTTTAAGGGCAGCCTTGAATAACTTTCCGCAGTCTTCCCCCAGCTCCGGCAGCGCGGATGAGCCAGCCTGTGCTCGCAGCCGGCTGTCACATGCTCCCCGGCATTTCAGGGGCTCTGCCAGCAAACCCTCCCGGGCTACAGAGAGGCTGCGAGCCAAGTTTTCCTCCGGGTAGTGAATTTCTCACAGGGAACTGCCTTTGGACGCCATAGTCCAGCCATTGTTTAACACATAAAAACCCCAGAAACACAAAAACACACACTCACTACAAGGGCAAATGAAGGAAGAGTGAGAGAGCCAAAAAGTTTAAACGCCACACACACTATTGCCTTTTTCTGTCTTAAAAGGCAGGCTACTTCTCTTAGCATAAGGAAAGGTTTCCTTCTTCAGTATACATCCCTAAGAGAAATCTTTCTGATAGTGTGACAGGCATACAGCAAATTACAGAAGCAGCACATAAAGATTTCTAAGTGGTCTTTGGCAATTCCCTGTTATGCCCCAAAGCAAGTCTCGCGGGGAGGTAGGAAATGAAAAAAGGCAGGACTCAACTCACGAGCAGCTCAAACCCAAGACAGCTCAGGTGTCCTTCAGTGTTTGTTTTTTTTTTAAAATAAAAAGAAAGATAAAAGGACCTGTAGGAAATGTCTCATTTTTCCTTTCTTATGCTTGTGACATTGACACCACATGAGAGAAAATGCTGCTAAAATACAGCTAAAAGCTACGGACATCAATCCCTGCTGCAACCCAGTCACAAAGAGCTCTGGCAAAAGGTTAACAGAAACGGGGACAGGTTTCTCAGTGTCTGAAACACCCTTCCCCTTTTTAAGGCACACAGAACAGCCTCCTCCCTTCCCCCCCAATATTTTAAAATATTTGCTTAGATTCCCCTCTCCCCCTTTGATCTCTTGCCTTTGCCATGACCATACCCAGCTGGCAGCAGCCTGAGATTTCATCAGGACAAATTCCAGCCTCCTGCCTGCTTGTGACTCAGCAGAACCAGAGGATTTCAGGTGCGTCTTCTAGACTCAAGAGTCACAGGGTATCTGGTCAGTCTTGGGGTAACTGGGACAAGTTTTCAGCCACTTCTCATAGAAAGCCCTCTTTCCATCAACTCTGTACAAACACCAGACTGTTGCAGTGCAACAGTTACTCCCACTTTGGGGAAAAGAGATTGCTGGAGAAACATGAAATACCAAACAGAAAGGTTAAACAAGGCAAATTCCAGTTCAGTTGCTTTTGTGTTGACCCAGCAGTACTTGCCCAACCATCATCCATGCTCAGATTTTGCTGTTTGTTGCTGCTGTTTTATGTGTACTTTCAACTCCGACAATGTAACACTGAAAATGAATTGCTGAGATGAATCTCAAGAGCTGTCCAAGACCACATCACCTTCGGGCTACATTACAGTCTGGTCTTCATGAAACTTGGCCTGGTTAACACCCAAAACATTAGACTGTGCAGAAAATACTGGGGTTGAGATCAAAACATTCACCCATTGAACCGGCTAATTTCCTGTACATACAATCACCAAGCTCCTTCCTACCTCTCCCCTCAAAAATATACTGCTGTACCAGAGAAAAAAGTCACACCGAGTTCTCCAAAGTGCCACTGGAAGAAGCCTTCCTAAAATTCTGTCTTAATGAAAATCTGATGAGCTCCAGATCACCACAGCACAAACCTATCTTCCTTGTGATATGATTCTTCTTGAAATCGAACGGGAACAGAAATTTTGATGGCCTAACAGGTAAATAATACTTAACTGCTTTTGAAAATACAGGATTTAAAGATTTTTTTTTCCCCCCACATGTTTGGAATCTACATGTCTGCCCCCGTAACCAGTATAAAGACATCTGGTTTTCCCCAACATCATCAAAACAGCCCAGATGAGCATCCACCCGCACAGCCACCCCAGCACTGGGATCCTCAGTTCTCACTCAGCACACCAAGGGACTCACTCACTTTCCGACCACAACCGTAAGTGGTTGCCTTAGCTAAAATGTAAAGATAAGCTATTCAATTATTTCAGGTAACATCCTGTATTGATGGAAAGGACTGTAATAAATCTAAGATGGCCAAGCAAAGGTTAGGCAACACCTGCTTTAACAGTCAATTTAATTTTCGAAACTCTGTTTAGGATGCAACAGCCGCAGCGCTGCATTGGCTCACTTCCACAACCACTACCATCCATGTTACAAATAAAGCAGATGCAGAAAATTTACTGCTGGAAACTCTTTTCATTACTTGTGGTGTTAAAAGTCACTATTAAACAGGGACAATCAAGCATGGTCAGTCAAACAGCTCGCTAGAGCTTCCTTCTTCAAAGTGTGGTTGTTCCTGTTTTCACTAGTGGCCAGGTCTCACAGCCACCTCTGGGCACCCGTGCTGTGCAACACTTGGTGACACACTCTGCAAAAATACTTGTGAGAGTTGAGAAGAATTCACCCCAGGACGAAACCCCTGGGCACAGCCTCACAAACTGCACTTGCTACCTAAATCCAGATGCCTGGGCTCCACCACCACTCAGTGCTGCTTGAGTGGTGTTAGACAATGTCAGGTCGGGGAGAACAAGTCCCTTTCACCCTCCCATGGTCACAGGCTGAAAGGGAAAGCAGTTACCAAGCTGAGGGAGGACAGAGATCCAGCCTGCTTCTCTGCAGTGTCAGTGCAGGTCTGTGAGTCTGCATCTACGGAGGACTTGAAATACTTTAACATTGTGCATCCAGTGTCTCATGCATTGCTGAGAATGATAAGAAGGTTAACACTGGTACAAAACACATTGGGGACAAACTGAGAAAAGCCTCTTCCGATTATATATAACGTCAACACGTGTGCCAGGGGAGGGAAAGTCCCTCTGCCTGCACCGACAGTGGCCACTTCTCACGTATCTCTTGTTCACAGACAGCAGGGCACAAACAAGCGCTTCCTTTATCGCTCCCTACACCTCCGGTTACTGAACTCCCAAAACTGGATGCAGACCCAAGACTTTTGACAACCCAGGACTGCTAGCATCCAAATGATACCTGCCATCCTCCTCTTTGTGCTTGGCAACAGGCCTGCAGGTCACCTATATAAGACAAGCTCCATATATACTGAGCTGCACATCTTTATGCTCCCAAGCCATTACCAGTCATAAAATTTAAGGTACATCTCATGCTGCCATAGGCCAGAGCTGGTAGCAAACTAGAGACGGCAGCTCTGCCATGCAGCTTTCCTTGGCATCCTCTCCAACAACCTCATCTGGGACAGTGCCAGCAAATTCTGACCAGTTCATATTTCCGTTGCCATTTGCATCAGTAGCAAACCTCTCTGCAAGTGGAGCAGTATAAAAAGCATTAGCAGGCTTACGGATCCCATTCACCCACTGTAAATTTCAGAATAGCCAAAAATCCATGGGACATCTAATCTAAGCATGAAGTGCCTCAATTACCATACTGAAAACGTTCTGTCTCATCAGCTGGTGCCACCCAAAACATACGTGCAGCCCACCCGAGTCCGAGCAAGCACTGCCCACTCTTTCCAGCGCACCCATAAAGCTTGTGTCAAGGGCAGACCCTCACAGAAGGGCAAGCACCTTTAATGCAAACAAAAACAGAGCAAGGGGGTTTGTGTTTAAAAAGGCTAGCTCAAAAATGCATCAAATTCCCAGAATTTCAGAGGCACTATTCCATAAGGACACCTACAGGGGCAGGGGCACAGCAGACAAATCCTCAAGTTGTTTAATTCCAACTTGTTCTGAAATATACAGACTCCTAAAAGTACCTGGATTGTGCCTCAATTTCCCAGTATAAATGCTTAGGCCTGCTCTGAAAACAAGCTGGTTTCACTAAGCAGCAAGGAAACAACTGCGCCAGTTTTAAAAAAATGAAGTATTGACACGAGTGCTTACTATCATCATTAGTACCATATATCACCTGCTAGCTGACTGACAAAGCAAGACAGCAATCCATCCATCCTGTGGGGTCTGGGAGAACTCAGTCCCACTCTACAACAAAAAGGATCAAAATAGCGGGCAGCACAAGTATTCATTACTAGCTATACACACATACCATGACAACCAAATCATTGACAAATATAGTGCAATGGTTAAAGATTTATCTGTCTTAGACCTTTCTTAAGACTCTCTCCTGCTTTATATGTAAATAACTATATGCAAAAAGAAATGCTCGTACATTTGGTTCAGAGTTCATCTTGCACTCTGGGATCTGGAGAACCACGATAAAGCACAGACAAGCTCTCAGAACAAGAATAACAACATTTAAAAATTGTCAAGTATGTAAAAAAGCAGCAACCCAGTGAGACCTGATCCTGCTCACCGCAAGACCTGGAGTCAGGGATCAGGGAAAGGCGACACTGCTGCTTTCAGGACACGGGTGATTTCAAACAGCTTTTGGTATCGACAGGCCTATGCATCAGTCAAGTTGTTCCATACAAGATATGAAATCATACTAATGATTCCCATTATTCTTAAAGTACCTTATGGAAGCACTAGAAAATACCTCAACACACATTTATGAATACAACTATTTAGCCGAAGTCACTGTGACAAAGCAGTTCAGTGAAGGCTGTGTGAGCCACCTTTAAAACTGAGGTTCAGGCAAGATTATTTGATTTTGATAATATTTGGTAAACAGCCAGAAACTCAAGAAACTAAAAGTATTTTGATTAAATTTACGTAAACTAGGTTTAAGCTATTTTAAGGCAATTTTCATCATGTCCATCCATAGGATTCCATCATTTTATCTCATGAAGGAAACATCAATTTTAGTTAAACTCCTCTGCAAACTACACCCCCCAAAGGACTACAAACGATGACAGTGAGCAGCTGAAAGAAATTAAACCATCATGCAGAGAAATTATGAAATGCACAGTCAAACATTCTCAGCAACTGACCCAAGACTGCAGAGCAAAAAGAATAACCTCAAAACTTTGCTGCTGTTTCAGCTGTCAAGAAGTTCTGCAAAACCTCTTTGTTTGCAGGCCAAAAAAAAAAATCTCCTATGTTTTTCTTTTGAAATCACTGAGGATTTCAGGTATTATGATAAGAAATACAAGAAAAATGTAATAAGAGATAAAGGAAGGGCAGATAAGACTTTGCTTCCAGAAATTCCTTCTGCTGGACAATTCAACCACATTCTTTACAGTCCAATGCACTCTGGAGGTGGAGACATCAGACAAGGGTTTGGTTGGACTTCCTTAAAAAATCTAATTTGCAACACGAAACATTACTGGAAAGTTTAATTTATATTGATTTGAAATTGGCTAAAGAGGCCTACATGAGGATAATTCCATAAACAAATACATGTCAAATTAGAAAGGGGAAGCAAATTACAGAGCAGCAGTGATCTGCGGTAGACCAAATTATTCTGAGGTAAATTTATGAAGAGGTGGCAGGCAGACACCAGGAAACTCTGCCTGCACCCTGCACTGACGCGGAGGGACCTCGCTGCATTTGCGTGGTCTGCACACACAGTCTGCTGAGCAGGACGGAGACAGAGACGATGTTTTAAAGGAATAATAACCTCAACTTAAAGGGAAAAGGACTATCGCAACCAAGAATTTTGTATCAAAGTGTTCATAACTTCAAGGGCCATAAACAGATGAAAGCTTCAAGAAAACGTCACCAGACAGTACTTTAAAAACCTAGCAAGCTATATGAGATGTTAACACCTTAAAAATGTTAATCATCTAAATAAAACTTCAAGAATAATGGTAATAGTAGAGAAATTCAGAAAAATACCATGGACTCAGAAAGAATAATTGTTGGCCCCTTTCCATGCTGAAAACATTGTTTTACATTGCCTTTATCTCACAACATAAGTCGTTGGTGAAGATGACAAATTCTTCAAACACTGAAGCACTTAAAATGGTATTTTCAAAAATGAAAGGAAGGTGACCCCCGAACCCTTATTTTTGCAAGTGCTGTTTTCCATTCTTTCCTGGAAGATGCACCGCAATACAAGAGAAAAAAGAATTATACATGAGACCCCACAGAAATGATGATACAGAAATTACTGAAGTGAAACAGGAAAGAGGAAAAACATCCCTCTCTTCTTTCAGTTCTACAAACTTTTGATTTGGGACAGTCACAGGGGAGAACTGTTTTGCAGCGAGGGGAACACATCCTAATTGCTGGGCTGGTTCTATACTCTGAGATAGTCACTCTTTTCCCACGGGGTGAAAGAAAACAGTCAAATGTCTGTATGTCACAAAAATAAAAAATTGCCAACAAAAAGGTTCAGAACCAGGATTTTGAGATTAAGGGCTTGACAACTAACCTCCAGTGAATCCAGCTGTGGCAGCTGATGTTACTGCTGCGACTGAACCCTCTAAGCCTTTGCCAGAACAGCTGGCAGGAAGGAAACGTTGCCATGTCTCATCAAGTGCATTTGATGCCAAGAAGATTGGGCTGAAAGCAGAAGCAGGTAAAATACATATTCCCTTTTAGATACTGCTATAGGGGCAATAAATTTCTGCAACAGGGCAGAGGAGACAACTAAAAACAGCAATACTGTCAAGCACTGCTGCTCAGTCTGCCACACCTTGTCCATATACATCCTACATTTCCAGATTCAATTTAAGAGTCTTCCCTACACCAGAAAATGGCTACAGTTAAAATAAGACTCAAGATTAATTTAAATAACGCAAATGACACTGTTTAAATCCTAGCAGACCAGAGTGTTTCTTTGTTCTAGATTTTGTTGCTCACGAATGTAATAGTATTCACAGGAATGCTTGTACCTGCGTAACTATTAAACTTCCATAAGTAGACAAACACTAAATTAAAAAAAGCTGTCAGACAACACCCCCTCCCCCCAAAAACCCACACCACCTCTAGACCTCGAAATTGTGTCTTGAAGGAATTTCAGAGAAAAGCCTATACCACACGCAAGGTCACACGGAAACAGAGCAATAAAGGGCAATAACTAGGATCAAATCCAAACCCAGAGAATTACAGTTCCCATGAGAATCCGGACAGTCCAGAGTCATGGGAAGTCGCTGAATATAGAAGGGGAATCAGCAGAATTTACTGGCATGGAGCAGCGTCCCGAAGTTGCAACCAGTGTAAGGCTAACCACAAACAAGTTGCCAGGAGTAGGATTGCAACCTCCAGTCCTAGAATTGGAAAAAAGATTTCTCCGTAATCCCACTAAATACTCTCTGCCTCACAGGTCTGGCTGTACGTCCTTTATACATCTATTTAAGGCCCCCACGTGATGAAGGCTGCCTGCCTGGCCACTCCCAGCCAGGGCAAACAACCCAGCTCCAGAGGAGACTCCAGCAGTGGCTTCCAAGGCAGACGTTGCATCAGCCAGGTGTGCAGGAAGCGGCGGAGATAAAGCAGCTGTTGACGAAGGGGCTGTCGGATGGAGGCCGCTTCAGGAATCCCATGGAAAGGACGACAGGAAGGAGAGAGATGCTCCGCACACAGAACAAGCTTCATCAGCTTCAGAAAGCCTTTGTGCTGGGGCTCCGGACCTGGCCTTTCTCCCAGAGATGATGCAACACTGAGGAACAAGGTCTGTGCCAGAGAAAACTATTCACAGGCTATGCAGATGGCAATGCGGCCAAAGCATCTCGGATCAAAACATGCCGTAGCCCATCCAGGCCCGGCAAACCCCCCCCAGGCCTCCCTCCATGCCCCCTGGGATCCTCCATTTCACATTGCCCCCTTGCTCCCAGCATGACCACAGCTTCAGGCGGAATAAAGGACCTTACGATAGCAAGAAAGAAGCAAAAGGGGGTTTTACAGTCCTGCAAAAATCACAGCTCGCCCTCTGATCTGTTGGAGGGAAGAGACAGGGGAAGAGACTGAGCTCAAAGCCTCAAATCTCCCAGGTGGGGAACCTCCCGTCACCGTGGCTTGCCAGCGCACGCCTGAGCTCCCCAAACACGTATGGCAGCTCTCTGCTCGCCGGCAGCCTCGGCCCCACTCACACACCAGGAAACCACACAGGGATAGCCCGGGCAGCCATGGCAACATCACACAGCGTGGCAATTATGGAGCGGCGGCTCCCAAGCGAAGGTTCAGCCTTGCTTCCCATTACAGGGCTCATTTTGACCCTTCCCCCCCCCGCCAGCTCAAACCATCACCGAGTGCCCGCCCGGCTCCAGCCCGGCCTCTGCGGTTTGCGACCAGCGGGTTTTGCAGCCTTGCACCTGGGCTCGAGATCATGCAAATACATTTTTCTCCGCGTTGTAAGGAAGTTACTCCAGGCTTACGTAATGCTCGTGTGCCATTTCCCAACAAACACCGGTTTGTCCGACGTGCCTCGAGTGGGAAACCTGGCTACAAAAATACCTTCAACCTGCACTGCACACAGCGAGACAGTCAGATACATTTACTAATTGAGCTATGCAATCACTGAGCAGCTTTAAAATCCAGTGAATTTTACATGATTAATAAGGGTTTCAGCAATGTTCCAGCATTGTGGCAGGTTTCAAAGCTCAGCCTGCTGCACTGCCTCACCACAGCCCCTTCCGAGGGATGTCTTTGTAGGAAACGCCATCAACTGTGGCACTTGCTCAGGCACCAGAGCCCAGTGGCACTCTTGGCCATTTAAGATGGTTCTGGGACCCCACACATTTCCTGCAGATGTACTTTTCCCAGCACAACACCTCTTAGAGAGCAGACAGAGTCAGCAGGACAGTGGTGCAGAGCAATCATGGAGGCTCAAAGGCACCGTATCAGCCAAAAAGTCTTATTCCCCTTTCGGGGCTTCTATCCACTTGCTGCTGGAAATTATGTTCAAGAGATGTTCTTTACTGCAGTTCACTTTTCTGGCTTACTTGCATTTCATGGTATATTGTATTTTGACACTGGCAAGATAAGCGTTCATCCCAAAACACAGGTAACTACCAACACAGCATGGCATGCTGCGGCTCGGCATGTCAGATCCGCTGTGCAGAGTGGATGTTACAGAATAAGCCATCAGCCAACAATATATTGGACCATCAAACTTTAAGGAATATAAGTTCTGATAAGTTGTTTTGATAAGTTTTTGGTAAAATAAGATAATCAAAGACTTGCTCTCACACCACAGGTGTGACACTTATTCAGGAAGCTCCCAAATACCTGCTTCATAATTGCTGGCAAGAAATGTAAAGCTCAGCGGTACAGGCAGCGCTGAGAGCCATGGTCACTTTTTGACTAGCCCATTTTTTGTTAACGAGATGAAAAGCAGATAATCCAGTTGAACGCATTTTCAAAGTAAACGCAGATGACCAGAAATCAGCAGTCACGAACCTGCAACCGGTGACTGAACAAAGACAAAAGTCACTTAAACCAGAATTATTTCTGGTGACTTGCAGATAAATTAGTAATTTCTTCCTTTGAGAAGAGCTTCTCTATGAGCGCTCAACACTGTAATCAACCACCTTAACTGCATGTGGGTGGTAACACAGGAATACTGACATCAAACAGTTGGCCAAGAGTGTTCGTTGCGGAGCTCACACGAAAGCAATGCTGAGCAAGTGGTTCTGTAACACATCAATAACAAAATACTATCTCCTACCACAGCCACTGGCTTTTCCAAATGTTGAATTATGAGCAGAATAATATATCGAGGACATCTTCATGGCTGTTGCAAACACAGCTAAGCGCAGGTATGTACAACCACACGATGAAACTAATCTTGAAACGTGAGAGATGCTCATGCTGAAGAGGCCGGTGATGACACAGCAGAGAGGGAAGGCAAGGAAGGGGGGAGATTTCTTTACTGCGAAGCCTTCACAGCCTTTTTTGTGTGCAGGACTTTCTGCAAGGCGCTTCTGCAGGTTAAGACAGATAGGGCTGTCTGGACAAGGGATTGCTGCGCTAGATCTCAAAGCTGGAGGCCTTTGCTCTACGCCGTGCAGTGCCCCAACACGTTTCTGCAGTTTGCTATCCCTTTAGCCCTAAGCAAGGAAACTTGCAGTTGCTAGACAACCTCTTTCGCTCCTCAGAAATAGCTCAATTTATGTGACAAATTGATAGGCTCAACGTTCAAAAAGCTACAGAGTTTTGAGTGGCCTCTTCTTCCTTAGGACGCAGAGCGTTTCCTTACTGCACAGCTGCAGAGATGAGAGCGATGGGGCTCCTCCCTGGCCCGACCCAGAGGAGGAGAGGAAAGAGAGGAAAGGCAGGAATGCAGCCGCGCCGGAGAAGAGGCGAGAGCAGCCCAGGTAGCTCCATGTCCTCCTCTGCACAGGCAAGGATGCGCGTACTCATGGGCAGGGCTGACCACTGCTCTACCTGCACAAAGCAGCAGATTTTGAGAGCTACCAGAAGGGAATTTAAGAGCTCCGCATGTCTGCAAAGGCATCTGGAACAAGGTAATCTACAGAAACACAGCAACTCGGCAGCCCTCGAGGGAGTGGTGGAATGGACAAATGCAAATAAAAAGTAGAAGCATGATCTGAAGCCATTACCAAACTGAGTCACTCAGTTCCCCAGGTGATTTTACAAAGTGAGGGAGGAGCAAAATTGCTGAAGTACTCTCATTTGGATGGCACAAAAACCAGCAAACAAGTGCCATTAGAATACTGCTTCTGACAATTATGTAGTATTGTTTCAAACACAAATAAACGTTCCAACTAAGTCCAGTTAACTTGAGAGACAGAGAATATCCTACATTAATTTAAGAATGAAACCTACCAGAAGAGCTTGTGCTTACTTTGCCTCTCAGAGGAATTGCAATCATATTGCCATTGTGCAATTTTTTTAATACTGTTTCTAAAAAAGGATGAAAAAGATTTACAGACTTCTGCTGCGGTCAACTGGAATTCAGAAACGCTCATCTGAATACAGCGAGTGTACGCACTTACATCAGGGTTTCTCTGTAGAGGCTTTCAGAAAGCCTTAACCATATCTTAAACATCTGAAGCAACGCAGTATGGGAAAGAACTGCGTTCCAACGATGCAAGCCACAAAGCATTAAATTTCAGAGTTCCTTTCACATCTTATGTGTCTTATGCAAGGCAGTATTCTAGCACCAGGTTAACTATTTCTCCTCTAAATTCATCTTAACATCACGATCTTGGCTTTGACTGCAAGTGCACGTATCTGAACTTGCACCAACCGATCATGGTACAAAACCTTTGAAGATTCTTCAACTCAACTGTCAAGAAAGGAGTACTATCATCATCATTTTAAAAAAATCACAATATATTTCCTTCCGAAAGGAGTTGGGCCTATTTAAAAGGCTAAGATGAATATTTGCTCCTTTCCCTGTAAGCCATTCCAATGTTTAATTATTATCATTGCTAAGAAACTGTACTTCGAGACTGAATTTGTCTAACCTCAGTTGATATTGCTATGCCTTTGTCAGCAAATCTCACAAGTCCTTTTAGAGAAAGATCAAGTCCTCTCTCAATTGTCTTTTCAATAAGCTGAGTAAGTTGAGCTCCTTTAAGCCTCACATCATGAGGCTTATTTTCCAGTCCCTGGATCATTTCTGCAGCTGTCCTTTGAATTCTCTCCAAATACACTGGCATTCTTCTTGAAGCATGGAAACCAAAATTCAATTCCAGTACCAATCTCAACGTTGCTATGTTAAGATTACTTATTTTTGCTTCACATCTTTTCCCCCACTTTTTTCCTCCTCAATATACTCAAGAATCACATTAATCCTTTCAAATATAATACTGGCCCAAGCACCATGGAGAGGCAACCAGCCCTTTGCGCTACTGCTTTCCAAAATGCTGTTTCACGGCGTATAGGTGGGTTTACAGTTTTGCTAACAAATGCATCACCTTGCAAGTGAATGGACTCGTATCTTTTGTTGAAATGTGGGAAAACCATTCAGAGCTGCCTAAACGTAACTTTATTATCCCACTAGCATCACTCTGACAGAAGCTTTATCAAATATTTTGCTATCCAGATAAAAATATTCTTAAGAGCAGTAAATTAAAAGCTGATTTCATCTCACAACATTCTATAAAGCTAGGTGTGTTCTTGCCAAGTTACAATTCCAGATACTTTAGATCTGCACTGCTAACGCAATTTCTCCAGCACAACCATTTCTAGGGTCAGAGTACCTTGCCTTTTTCCTCCTAACACTTACCCTCTCCATCCAAACCAGGCATGCTCCCCACACCTCCTACACCCACTCCAACTTCCACAGAACCACGGAACAATCCAGGCTGGAAAGGACCACTGAAGGTTAACTGCCTGAAACCCCCTCCTCTCCCCAAAGCAGGGCCAACTTGGATCAGGTTGCTTAGGGCTTTGCTCATTTCTTCTCCAGGGCCACTAAGCGTTTGCGTAACTATGCATTTTAAGGCCAAAAATAACCTTCTGACGATCTGACTTTCCACCTAACAAAGACTGGAAAATCTCACCTAGTCATTTCTACACTTGGCATCGCAGCTTACAAACGAGCTAGACCATGTTTGTTAAGCACAGCCTAAGAACCAGTACATGGATCTCCACAGTTCTTTGAGGAGAATTTATAATCGTGCAACAGACTGCAGTCTAGAAGTCCCCGGGCACCATCAACCCGAGCCATTAAGTCTTCACTGTACATTTGTTGTTTTTATGAAAAAAAGTGTGATTTTTTTTTTTAAACTAAAACTACATCAAACACTTTCTCAGAAGCCTTTGAAGAATGCTTCAAACTACCCAGGTGAAGTTCCAGCTCTAACTACACCTCCAAAGGAGACTGTCCTTCCACTGCATACACAGGTGACTTAAGATGGTAGCTTCCCCACAGTTTCGTGAAACGTGTATTAGTGGCAAATGTACTGATATAAATTTAAATATTATCTTCTACGTCCACAGCAGTAAGATTTATCATCACTTATCTTTATCAATACGTTTATTTAACAATGCACTCACATCACCTGCTTCCTTGACTACCTAAGTAAAGACGTCCATCACCCCTTTACTAACACAGAATCTTTCAACTCACACAGGCCAGTTCCTATATAGTTTACCAGTTCCTATAAAGTTTACCAGTTCTTACTTCAGTCACTAACACGAATCTCCCCCATCCCTCCAAAACCCCCATCATTATATAATCAAAGGATTAAGGTGGACATTTATTTATCCATAAAAAAAGCATGTCATAATAGTCAAAGTTATCCCCCTTTCCTTAAAGAATAGCTATGTGAAATCAAAGTGGCTGAGAGCAGGGCTGGATTTAATGTAACAGCATGAACTACTATGCTGAAATTAGAGATGTTAGCCAAGATCCTGTGATCCTCTCATCTTACATTCTTCCCCAAGCATCAATTTTTGGCCCTGTCAAAGACGAAGAAAACCTTCAGTCTGACTTGGGAGAGTCACTCTTGTTCTCACGTTACGTTCTCTGCTCTCCTGTCTGGGATTATCAGTGCTGTATTCCCTGCCAACAGCAAGGAACCTCTTTAAACTTGGAAAAATTGTGGAACAGAATAAAAAAACCCCAAAACCACAAAACCAACACATGAGTAAATGAGGCTTGACAGCATGATGGGTGCTGCAGGTTCACAAGTATGAAGGCACTCCTAAGAAGATGGCTTGCGCCTGTTACAGCTCCACGTAAGCATAAAAGACGCTGGTTTGCCGCATTCAGGAGGGAGATGCTCAACTATTTAGACTGGATGCATTTTATATAAGACTGGAGATGACTAAGTCACAGCTGGACAGATTATGTTCTAGAAGCAAGCTACACTCTCCTCCCTGTACCTAAAACACCAGCATTTCCTAATCTGCATCTTTTCTCCTTTCCCTTTCAAACACAAGATGCTGAATTCCCAAGAAAAAAGAATAGCCAGAAAATATTCAGGGTAATATGCTCTAATCGAGAGGAATTTCACATGCACCAGTCATCATAGGGTTAATTTGATTTTGTCATTATGGAAAAACTGAGAACTATCAAGACGTCAGTGGGGTAACAGTTGGATGGGAGAATGATCTCAATACAGGAGGAAAACAGCACAGACAGGAATTATCTTCCTGAATAATGCAGATAGACTTTGTGTGCACTAAGCATCCAAACACAGTTTGCCAAGATACTCTGAAGGCCCCTTCACATAGTTTATCAGCCCTGATGGCTACAAATCAGTAGTAACGTTGTTCTTAAACTATGTTGTAGCATTACAATGCTAGCAAAAACAAGCAAGAAAAATACCCTGGCTCATACTACCATGCTCCACCATCAACAACTCATATAGGAGACTTTCACCTGTATCCACTACACAATGTGCCCCCCCCCCCACCTATTAACATCAGGATTAAAATCACTGATTGCTTTACTGAAAGAAACCAAAGGTATACACAGAAGCAACACAGCGCTACAGAACATGGACACGTGGGCAGAGGCGAGGACTGGCACAGGTGGGACAACTACCTAAAAAAGTCTACGAGAAGCAAGTCTACCACTGCACCAGGACTCAAAATAAAAAAAATAAATTAAAAAAACCCAAACAAACATGTTTTACCTTCACACTGCCTATGAGATGCCCTATGCAAGCTAATCTCTTTTCCGTGCCTTTATTTTCCTATCAGTAAAAACAGAATACTGCTTCTGAGATGTCACATGCAGTGTTTTAAGCCATGCAGATGAGAGCTAGAGTGAACTAGATTTAACCAGAACAGGACTGGGGACAAACTGCCCTGGCAGAACTGCATCTTCGACTTCTGGGTGGAAAAAAAACACCTGAAAAAAATGTAAACCGCTATGGCCATGTCATCTGTTTCATTCACGGTTGGTACAGGCTAAGGACCCACACATGCATCCTGAGCGAGAAGCAGCAGCCTCCCCAAAACCAGGGATGATGTGTTTAACCGGAGAGATTTTAACCCAAGCTAAATTACGCTTTCTCAATACTAACAGAACTCTACAGCAAGTCCCATTGTTCAAGATGAATTTTTACATTTTAAACCCACATACCATTTCAGTAACAACCATCTTTCTTAACAACTTAGGTAATTTTGTTTTACAAAATGCTGAAGAGTTTCCATCATTTTTCAAATATGTGTCAAGGCCATTTATTTCCTCCCTCACAACCTTCTCGTCATGTAAAACTGCGAAGATCAGAATTCCTTGCAAATGTTACCCCAACACAATGACTCTCATGGGAACAGCCTACTTCGCTATTGCTCAGAAAAAGGAACGATGCCTTAAACTCTGACACTGGAAGAGCAACAGAAAGCTACAAACTTTGCTCACAAGAACAGCCTGCTCCTAAATCACCCTCATCCATCTCCGCTGTGTGACATGGTTTGAAAAAAAGAAGGAATTTTCAATTAAAGGATTTCACTGAAAGGATCCTGGTTACATTTTCATACAGTTCTGCAAAACCCAGAGAAGTTACATCAACATTTGGACATGCCATTTCATTCTCCCTGCTCCTTCAAGGTCCTCTTCTCCACGTGTGATTCAACAAATTTCTGCTGACCAGTTTCAAGCTGAGAGTTCCAAGCTATGCACAAGAAAGGCCTAACTAATGACTGCAGGTCTCAATACACAGTTTTGCTTTTAGAATACACTAGCGCTTTATTCTTTATTAATTATGTCTATCTGCATATATAAGACTTAGAAATACAGGAGCAGGCAATAGGAACTGTGACATGTTAATTTCACTCTTACTTTCTCTGGCAGCTTATGGGGAAGGTCTTTTCCCAGTCTGTGAATTTCTCATCTTCTTACAAATTCTATACCTGAACCTTTCCTAAAGGATACTCTGAACGCACAGCAGCCAAAGGGAATCCACCAAACAGTGGACTTGTGCCACCAGATGCAAGCACTTCTGTGCTCAGCTTCTTCAGTTTCTCCAACTGGCCCACATGTTTCCAGGAGCTCCAAGTGTTTCAGGTGCTAAGCTGGAAAGGTAATAAGCACTGCTTTTCTAGCGATTTCCACAGGTGTGTAAAGGATGCCATCAGCCTGGGACTTCAGCATCCAAGTGTCTCCCACCTCTGGCAGAGCACCCAAGAACAGCCTCTCCAAACAGGACTGTCGCAGGGCAGCATTTAGGTATTTCCTTGACATATCTCACAAGTCATAGTTTTAACCTCAGAGATCTTTGTACGGACAAGACACTTGTCTAAAGAGACAGGTTTGGCATGGCATAACCCAAAAATACGTCTACTACTTCGTAAAACTTTCCACCTTCTGCCCAGCCACTGTCAGATAAAGGATGTGTCTCAATCCTGGGTACTTATCCAGGTACAGGGGCAAGGAGCAGATACAACCATGCAGATGAAGTACACAGGAATTCTACCTACGTGTGTCACCCTACTGCTCGCCTAGGTACTCAGCCAGCACACTGCAAAGTCAGAACAACCACTATCAGCCATGCAGCATAAAACAGCAAATACAATCTGCCTCCTTTATTGCAATGTGATTGATTTGGGGCTATTTGTGAAGATTTTCATTAAATAAAAGACTACCCTCACAACAGATGAAATTTCTTGCTTATGAGACGTATTGCTCACGCCCAACATGAATTTTTTGCATAGCAGTATGCATCTGGAGATGTCATGACCTGCTAACATTTAAATAACTTTATTCAAACTCAGCCAAAGTGCTGCCTCAAGTACTGCTAGACCAAATAGTCTTACCAGGTACGAAACTAAAAGCCTCAACTCGCAGCGAGCACACAGAGCTGCACACACTGGGATTTTCAGTAACACAGACAATTGCTCTATTGCAAATATATGCTGCTATAACCAAGTTTTCCATATTAAAGAAATAGGATTCAAGTTTCTAATGCAACTGGCCTCGGCTGAATTAAATTTTTGCGTTGTTCCAGTCACACTCGTGTTTCCATACATTTTCAGCAAAGCTAGGTGGAATTCATGTTATGGGGGTTTTTACTACTATATGTTTTTATAATTTGATTGACAATGCATCCTCAGTAATTCATAATTTTCTGCACGCCTGGATATCTCACAAGTCCTAATGACTGGCAAGTAAAGGCAAAATAAAGACCTTCTAATTACCAGGTTAAAAAAAAATATATATAAGGAACATTGTGTGGTGTATTTATTTACACAGATTTGAATACTTGTATATTAATTAACATTTTGCCATCTTCCAAAATGAGACATCACTTGAGCTCTCTGCTGTATTTAGTTTCTGCAAAATTATACCTACAAGTATTTGCTACTTTGAAAATTAAGCACCGTAAGTTATAACTCCACTCCTCCGTCACAGACCAAGCCTACATTAAAACTCCTATCTGACCAGCTTCCTGAGCAGGAGAGAGCAGGCGAAGGAAAGACTACACCGCCAATTTTCAAGCAGTGAACTAAAGGTTTTTCTGAAGAAAGTACTCAATGCACAGCAACCCAGGGCAAAAATCCACAGTATTTCACAGACTGCTCACCACAGTAGATGGTAGCTCACTCTCCTTTAAAAGCAGCGTGAAGGTCCACGGGACAGCCTGAGCTGGCCACACTGTGCTGCCACTGAAAGGCGGAGACCCTGCTCCCCTTTCTCCAGTCCCCACCACATCCTCTGCACTTCCACCCATACGCTCTCCCCTGTTTATTTTGTGAGGGCTCTGGATGCTCGTCAAATGTCTCAGTGAGCCAATTCAGTTCACTATCTTGGCAAAAAAATAATCCAGCAAAACCCAAAACATAAAATAACCCCAATGTAGCGTTTTGCTGGGTTAGCAAGCTGGAGGAGTTCAGAAACGGGATCCAGAAAGAACCAGAGCTGGCAAACAGAAAAGGCAGAACTCCCTGTTGGGTGGAAGAGGAAGGGGGAGCAAAACTTCCCCCATTCAGCAGCAGAGCTGTTGGATGTGCTCAGCTGTCTCGTGTAACTTCACCCGGAGTAACCTCACTCGCAGGGTGCAGTTCTGCAATAGTTTCAAGCTGACTTCAGCTGGCACAGCTTCAGTGCTGCCTGCCCATCCCTTTCTGCACTGGTGCTAACCTGACCCCGCAGCAGAGCAGTTCAGGCAGAAGCCAGCCGAAAACTCTTACATTCCTAAATGAAATGCATTTGTTTTCCTCATCGTAGCCTTCCTGAATAGTTCACTACTGGGGCAGGCATGTGCCAGAACAGAGGCAAAAGTGGTGGTGGGGAGAAGAGCGGGATTGCGGCAGCAGCACGTCAGGTCAGCTTGAATTGCCATGGAACCCACTGGTGTGCACCAAAAACCTGCACAAAGTTCTGCGAACGATATACAGCGCATCACAAACACCCATTCCAGTTTAACACACGAATTTCCATATACGAGCAAACCCCGAGGTGGGTATTAGAAGAACTGCACAACAAAGCGAGTCTGTGGCAAGCTCAGAACCTGACTTTCACCTTAAAAGTATCTTTGTTCCCTATTAACCTCCAGGCCATCTTGAACTCCAACATCCTTGAAATTCATGGAACTGCAAGAGAACTTTGAATCAGAAAGGCGGTCTCCTCTACAATCAAGCAGGGCCTACTTAACTTGATCAAGCAGTCATCTCTTCTTCAAAGGTTCACTTTAGCTGTATTTATACAGGAAGCTTCCAGATCTCTGCTGTGGCAAAAATTAATCTACAGCCACGTTACTGAAAGCATTCTTGCAGCATGATTATAAGTTACTCCAACCTAATGCCACCAAAACACAGGAAATAATTTGTTTTAGTGTCTTTAGTTAAAGGCCACATGAATGCAAAAGGCTCACATATTCTTCCAAGTATCTATAAATTGATACTGCAGCTCAGGTTGAGACATGCGAACTATTTTAAGGGCTCCACACTGAACCCCCAGGGCACGTCAGTTTCCTAAATCACTGGTTCTCAAACTTTTCCCAGTGTATTCCTTCCTGCCTACAAGCAAGGATACATTTTCACCTCCTCAGTCTCTCCAATAAAAACAATTGAGAATTGCTCCTTGGGAGCAGCTTCCACACCAGCATCCTGAAGGGGTACCAGTCCTAGAGAGAGACGGAGAGCATTGCCAGAAAGACATAATTTGGGCAGAGGCACAGCTGGGAAACAGGGCCACACTGAAAAATCCTCCTCTGCTCCCATTCCCTGCACTACCTGGAGCTCCGATGAGAAGTCTCAGTCCTCCTGCTCCCTTCCTCCTACCAGCTATCACCTCTGCAGCTCCCATATTCTGCTTCCCAAAGCAAGCCGTGTCTTTCCCTCCTCCAGTCTGAGCAATGCTGTCTTACATGGGCTTCCTTATCCACATATTTCCATGCAACTCAATCCTCAAAAATCCTCCGGCCACTTATTTTCATGATTCAAAGTCTATGCAAAACCAAGAGACTGCATTATCTGACACCAACAAACTAAAACTCCAAGCTGCATCCTGACATTTTTTTTCTTTTACTGAATCACCATCAGAAGGCATGTTCTGTTAAAAAGTCTGATGACCAGGTCTCACGCTCCTTCCCTATCAACAACTTGCATTTCAAACTGCTCACTTCAAAGTCAAGAGGATTCTTCTCAGTATCAGAACTTCAAACCGTTTTCTGGGCTGCTGGCATGGTTATCCAAAAAGTTTTGTCCTGTAAATCAGCCAGGAAGCAAAAGAAAACCACGGTATGAGCTCCATAAGGACAATAGGAATAAGCCTGAGTCACTAAATGAGCAGCTACCAAATCCAGACAATATCTTCTTGTCAATGTGTATGACTGCAATTGTAATCATGCTCTAAATATGAACACATCAAAAGCACCGTGACCTTTCTACTCTGAAATTACTTTGAAATATTTTAGGGCTTAAGCATTTTGGTTTTAAAACTAACTTGCATTCTGTCTCCAAAGGCTGCTTGCAAGTGAAAAAAAAAAACAAAACTAAGCTTGCTTAGAACAGGATGAATAAGCAAAAAAGTTTGCTGCCTTGAAAACTGCATAGATCTGACTGCCTGGGATGCCTCCCCTTTGCTAAACTTAGCCCTTCCATGACCCTTGGGAAGAAATGCAAGACCTGTCTATGTTAACAAGTTTATAAGGATTAAACTTCAGCATAAACAATGGATCACTTCTAAACTTCACTCTAAAAGCCAAATTTCTGACTATTTCTCAATGCCACTCTTCTATGTTCCTCCCTCTTCCTTCATGTTTGGTGAATGTGGGACTATTAGATTCCTGACCACAAAAGAAATTACTTCTCCTGCCCACTAAAAGGCTTGCCACTCAAACTGCTGACAAGTCCTCCCACATTTTTCCACCTTGAAGCCTGAACACATCAGTACACTTTTCTGAGTATTTCCCATATTGCTCATTAAAATAATTGGGTTTTGCGTGTGTTTGGTAGGAAGAAAATGAAACTCACCAAGAAAGCTCTTCTTTCTCAAATTTATTATTTAAAAATATAATTTCTTTGTTCTACTGTTTAAGCATTTAAATTAGATTTAAGCATCAGAAAACTGCAGATTTACAATTTAAACAACAACATTGACGCTCCTGTAGGGCTTGTGGCAACAAAAACTAGTATTAGGGCCATTATTCGCTCCAGATTTCTTCTTCTGGGCTACAGCTTTTCAAGTTCAGACTCATCAGTTGAAGTGAGGCAAAAATCCCTTTAGCTATTTTTGTTACAGGAAAATAATACTTCACCACTAGTTTGGCTGGGGAGGGGAAGGGGGACGATGAACAAGAATCTCCTGATTTGTCACGTAGATCATCCTCCGAGACAAAAAGCATCTTTACTAATTATAGAAGAAAAAAAATTTAAACTAGAAGCAGTTGAAAAACTGTTTCTCAGCATGCTCAGAGGGCATTAGCTGCGATTTCAGCAGCTTAGCAAGTCCCACCCCTGCATGAGCTCAGCGGGGAGGCCAGGAGCACTGCACATTCTCCCTGCTCAGCAGGGACAAGGGCCGCCGGTTGGCTGATTTGCTACAGGAATACTGGAAAATTGCCACCAAAACAGCAAATCCTGTGAAAAAAACCCCAACAACAAAAAAACTCAACCAAAACCCAAGAAACCCCCAGCAATTTCAATAAGGAATTAAGAAAAGAGAAAGAGTGGGGAAAAATCTCAGCTCCCAAGATGCTGAACTCTTTCTGTGTTATGTCCTGGGGCTTCTTCCATAATCAAAATAAGCAAAAGGTTTAGGCTAAGCCAGATTTATACAAAACTGCCTCTAACAATGTACGTGCAAACTTACTGTGCACTAACTCTTGCCACAAGTTGGTCAGGGAAGCTAAAGACTGGCTGTAGAATCTGTAACAGCTTTAACATCCATAGCTTGCTTTTTTTTTTTTAATTTGGAAGAGAAAAAAACTAAATAGACAAGTAAAATGCAACAAAGTCTTTATTTTAAAAGCAAGTAGCAGCTTAACAGGGGCAACTGAGACTTAATATTTCACATGCTATACATTTAAACATACGTTTAATGCTTTCAACTCAAGTACTGCTACTATACCTTGTATAGATAAAAAAAAACTTCGCCCATTGCAACCTTTCTTAATGCACATAACATGAGATTTCACTGGCAAGATTTCAGAGTTACACACACAAGCAGCACCAGAG
Source organism: Chionis minor (assembly GCA_013398295.1). Taxonomy (NCBI): domain Eukaryota; kingdom Metazoa; phylum Chordata; class Aves; order Charadriiformes; family Chionidae; genus Chionis; species Chionis minor. Next base: position 77,165 of record VZSF01007377.1, read on the forward strand.
TAAGAACACAAAAGTGCATCTGTAATACAGTAATATTGCCATGAGAACAATGATTTTTGAAGTTTCAAACCTCTGAACACTCATTATGTTTGTTTTACTACTGCCAGAATAGATAGAAACATTTTTATCTCATCACATCATTCAAAGCAAGTTTATAAAAGTCTGATCACCCAAAATGGGAGAAAGAATAGACCGGTCAGACTCAAATTACATGGCTGGGACATCACACGCTTACTTCTCCCTTGCATGCTTCACACCTGGAAGTTTGAATTAGAAAACACCTTTTTTTATATTTCAGGGAACATCTGGAAAATTTAAATCAGCAGTTGTTGCTGGATTCCCTCCCCTGAAAAAGAGCATAGACTTTTGCACACTCTGAGATGCCAGTTTGATGTCATCTCTTTCTATGGGTTTTTTTCAACTTTGACCCGTTACTTTTCAAAATAAGACTTGGCTCTAACCGAGTTCTCTTTCTAAAAAAGGACTTAAACATACAGGGGATTTCACTGCCTCACCTTGGGGTGGTGAAATTGTAGACAACGTTAGCCAAGGAGTATTATTGTCAGGTCACTTGGGATATGACAGTAAAACGAAAAGCCAGGGCCTTATCAAAGCGGTGCCAGTTATCCAACAGGATGCAAGGCAGCAGATTAATTCCCCATTATAACATACAGTGAAACTGTAAACAACATACAGAGAGACTGTAAACAAAGACTAAGGGGCCACAAAGATCACTTGGCGTATTTTATTAAACCGAGGAGCTAGTTTTTGTGCTCACAAAATCCTAGGTCCATTACTGCTGCCATGTCACCCTGTGCTAGGCAGCAGATACCACACTCAGCCCCAGTGATGGATGCATTTTAGGTGGGTTAAAAGTTGCTCACCCCACCCTGTGAAACACTTTGGGCGCTACAGATCCTCAAATCTAAGAGCTACTCAGAGTTTGGCAACTACCACAGGACTGCTGCCAGTCAGGCAGATTTAAGGACATATTTTAATCTCTCTCACATTATTCTGGTCCTGGAATTTTTGCTTCAAGCTCACAGTAATTCTGAGTTTGGTAACTCAGGCCAGGGCAAAGGGCTCTCCATTACAGGTGTAGTTTACAAACCTGGCAGTCATTTTCTAATAGTAACGTATTCCCATTTCCCACACTGCATACCCCAACCAACAGTTTCATCTTTAAAAAATGTACCAGAATACACCGATAGCTCCAAGTCAACAATATAATATCATACAGAGAGCAGCCAGTGCCAAATGGTTAGTTAAGCAGATAAGAAAAGCACTCATTCTTCCTTAAAAAAAAAAAAGGAAGCTATTGCAGTCAAGTAGATGGAGTGTGGGGATAGAAGCTGGCAGATTCCATAATACACAGTCATGTCAAAAATGGCCTCCTGCAAACTGTTCCTTCAACAAGCATTTGAGTCAACTGAAAGAGAGGAATCTTCTCCATTATTAGCAGGAGGTTTCACCTCATTATTCCACAGCAGAGCAGCACTTTCTATACATTTTGACATATAACTGCCTAGGAAGTGCAGAGGATAATTTTTACTCTGCAGCAGAGGGAAACTCCTCTCCCCACTTTCTGTTTGCAGTCCCAAAGTTGAGCCAGGCCTTTATTTTGACTGTTCCCTGGTCTGTGAATGGAAAATCCCTTCTCAGCACTAGCAGGCTGGTGTCTGCTGCACACACCCACTGCACACAGCAGAAATTCCAGTCAATAAGGCAAGTGGGGCCCAGGCGATGGAAGGGGAGGAAGGAGACATACAAACAATAAGAAAAGCATCTGGCTCTGTTACTGGCTGGAAAGGAGACTGGAGTTCAGAAGAGACACGACTGCAGCCTTCAGTTAACAGGAAGATCATATCAATTCTCACTGTCCTACTTTTCACACAGAGCAAAATATCTGGAAAGGGTAACTCAGGGTTCTCAGCAAACACTTTAATGCAATTCCACTAACTCAAGAACAGTGACGAAACCCACCTTGCAGGATTTGGTCTCACCAGACCAAAACATACCCCCGCTTCTGCTTTGAACCTGTGGAAACGGCCCAAAAAGTAAAGCCCTTTGCTGAATGTGAGCCAGCCATCTCTCCACCATCACACTAATGGAGGCTGCTCTGCTGTCCTTCCCTGGAGATAGCAGCCAAGTCTACTGAAGCTTCTCTCATAGCAACCAGAGCTCCAGAGCCAACAGCAGCTGCTGTCACTGCCTTCAACGCTTACCCACAGGATCCAGAGCAAAGCAACACCCTCCTCCCTGCACCTCCAGAGAAAAAAAAGAAAAAAAAAAAACCCCAAGCCCAGAAGGCTGGCAACAAAATGACTTCCTGGGTCAACCACAAGAAAAAAAGAAATCCTAGTATTCCCTATGCACGTGAAAAGGGGAATCTCCCATTTCTACTGAAGAAATAGGAAATTCCTTTTCTGGGTTTAGGTTCTGGCAGTAACACCCAGTCAGGGGCGAGGGGGAACCGTTTGAAATCCACGATGTACCAAGCACACCACCGGACAGCCAACGTCAAGTTCTTTGAGACCCAGCTGCATCCTCCACACCGGGAGAGGCATTTGCCCCTCGCACCAGCCGTACCCTCAACGTTCCCATTACATCACGGCCACAGCCCGCAGCAGCCACCGCAGCCCTGCAGCGCCCCGTGCCCTCTGCAGACCCGCAGAACACCCCCCTCCCAAAAAAAAAAAGCCCACCCAGGGGATCCTAGTTTCGGGCAGAGGAGCGCGGTGAGAGGGCCGGGAAGGGCCCCCCCACCGTTACACCCGTTTCCCCGCTTCCACGGGGCCCCACGCGGCCTCGCACCTCGCCTCCTTCCCTCGCCACCGCCGCTTCCCCGCTCGACCCGGCGGTGAACTCCGGTCACCGGCACCCAAGGACGAGCCGCCGGGCGACAGTGACCTTGTCGGTGCCACCGGAGAGAAGGCGGCGGAGGGTCGGAGCGCAGCCGGGGGGTGTGGAGGCGGGGAGCGGACAGGGCGGCCGGGAACCCACCCCGCGGCGGCCACGCGTGACGGGCGGGGAAATGCAGGAGGATCCGCGCTGCAGCCCCCGGCGGTGGGAACGGGGGGTTACGGGGGAAGACGCCGCACGGGCACCATGAGAAAGCAGAAAATGCAGGTCAAACACCGCCTCCCCCGAGGCCCGGAGGGGCCGGCAGCTCGGGGCGGGCAGCGGCAGCGGGGGCAGGCAGCGGCGGCCCGGAGGAGGCTGCCCCGACACGGACAACGACCCCCGAGACCCCCCGGGACAATAAGGGGGGGGGAAAGGGGAGCGGAGAAGACCTGCCTACGGCGGGGCTTCCCCGGCCATCGCTTGCACCGACAAAGCCCCGCAGCCGAGCCCTGCCCCAGCCCCGGCCCCGCACCGACCTGCCACCACCGGCCCGAGCCCAGCCGCCGCGGGCGGGAGCGCACCGCCGGGACCGCCATGATGGCCCGCGCCGCCGGGCCAGGCCTCCCCCGCCGGGTCGGGACGAGCCGGGCCTCCTGGGCCGCTGCCCTACAGCCGCA